>CM076582.1:216556247-216754839 GCA_034641835.2 Pinus albicaulis
CAGGAATGATGCAATCGCTGGCATTTGAAAGAAATTTTATTGCCGTTTGTTGACTATGCAGCTTGAAATTAAATTGATTGCATACAGGCTATCATTCACCAGCTGTGTTACATTGTTCATCATACTTTTAGCTCTGGATGTAGCTCCTTCTGCTTTGATTAAACGTTGTTCCCATTCTGCAAAAATAATTTCCTTATGTCTCTCCATAATTCTAGGAAGATTTTCTTTTCTTCCTGATTCTGAGTCTTGCCATAAAAGAAATTCAGAGATCTTTTCATCAGCTTCATCAAATTAAATTTTAAGACTGACTCCTTCATCTACTAAGGAAGATGTTATTTCACATAGGGATTCTGCTTCTACAGCCTTTAGACAAAATTCATTTAATTGTTGAGACAATAACTTGTTTGTTTCCAGGGCTTCATTTTTGAATTGATCCAAATTAGGATAGTTCTTAAAATTTTCTAATTTGGATTGAAACATCTTCTCTTGCTCAATCTTTAAAGTCTTTTCATTTTGCAGAAGAACCTGTAATTTTGCTATTTCTTGATTTAGCTGCTGTTGATTTTCTAAAGTCTGCTGGTTGATATTTTCCTTTTCAACAGCAAGCTGCTCTTCTAAATGTTTGGATTTGAGCTCTCCATCCTGCAATCGCTGTTCTAACTGAATGATTTTCTGCTGGTTCTCTGTAACCTGTTCTTCTAACATGACTATTTGAAAATCCTTTTGTTTCATTAATTGTGTGATTTCAGAGGCCTTGTCTATAGTAACAGCACTATAGGCACCTGCATATTGGGATAGTTTGGTGAGATCCTCAGATGGATTCACCTCAAAAAATTTATAAACAATATACATAAACTCCACCTGTGATGTCGAAAGTGCATCTTGATCAGTTCTCCTCCTTTTCCTTTGTTTTCTTACAACAGCCCTATGCTTAGGACTGTAAAATATATCCAGAGGAGGGATTTCTTCTATCTTTAACATGACTTCATCTGTGGGATTTTCAGGAATAATTTCTATATCCTGGTCTTTCAGATCATTAACTTGGGGATTATTCTGTTGTCCTATTTGTTGGGAAAATTGTTCATATTGGCTCAACAAATGAGGAGAAACTATAAGTTTATCAGATTCAACTACCTCTTTAGTAGCTTCCTCTCTTCCAAGTTGAGAATCCAGATTATTGTTTATATCTCTTTTCGGTGCTTGTTCAGTAATCTTACTGTCTGTGCTTCCCTTTTCAGTATGCACATTGGCATCAATACATGTGCTTTATTTTCTTTCTTGGGCCGAATATTGTTGTATATTAAGTTTAGCATTTTTTTCTTTCTTTTCAGTCTCAACTTTGCTGCTAATATATTCCTTTTGTAAAACATGATTAGTTCCTGTTACTTCTTTTCTAGATGTATTCTCTGTTTCCTTCTGTTGTGATTCATTTTCCTATACAGAAACTCTCAACTGATCCAGAGGAACTTTGAGTAACCTTTGACTTCTAAATAACAAAAAATTATTCATTTCTTCGGCCTGAAGTTTGGACTTGGCCAAATAAAAAACTTGGGACATTTTATCTACAGAAACAAATAAATCATGAAACATATATGGTTCATGTTCAAACCAAGCAATTGAAACAGAAGTAGTAAAATCATATGCCACCTTCCTATGATCATATTGCCTCCCTGGGATTGTTGAAAGCTTGAGATTGTTTAGCTTACCAACTTATTTTTCAGCATGAAAAAAATTATTGAGACCATAGTCACCACATTTAAAAGGAGAAGTAAGCCACATAAGCTTCTTGTTGTTCTTCAAAGTCCTAGACATGCCTTCTACTGTCAGGTGATAAGAAATTTCTTGTGCTAACAGTTTGTCTGGAACATACAAAGGAATAATGTGTGGTTCTACAATACTTCCGAAAACTCTTATATATGTGAAATTTTCCTCTCCGAACCAATCTCCAATTGAGGACAAATCAACTTTAGCTTTGTCGGAAAGTCTAGGAGGGAATCGGCCAAAAATGGTTTGATAAATCGGAACAAGAAAACCGTGACAGACTTTGTAAACATGGCTTTTGAAATGCCCCTTCCATAAGAACTTGTGATATATATGAATTGGAACAGGATCTTTAGGGGTCCATTTCCATCCTAATATGGGGAATTCAGAATTGAAACAAAGGGCATCTAGGATATAAGCACAAAAATAAAAAGGAATATTGGTATTTCCTGAATTTCTATCTTTCCTATACTCAAGAATTCTGTTGGCTATCTTATCAGAAATAATGATAGCTAAATCCATTATCTCGGAACTAACAACAGAATGTATTAATGGCACCATTTGTATAGAAAACCTAGCTGAGTTATCATTCCCAAACAATCTACACATCATTGCTACGACATAACAGTATGGAGGCAAAAGAGACTCCACAGAGTACATACCTGATGCCTCATGTCTGTGCTTTTCAGGAACCCTTCTCCATTCTTTAATTGGTTCTGACTGATTTTCATGATTCGTAGCATTCCTTGATGAAATCTTTGTTATAAATTTTCTGTGGATCTGGAAGGTGGTACATCGCTTTAATTTCCTCTGGTTTGAATGACCCGAATATTGCTCCAGTAGCTGAAACAAAGGTTGTGTCTTTGATAGCCACATTATCAATTACCCACCTAATAACATCATAATATAGTAAAATGTTTGCCCGAGCTGCAACTCGGTGCAGAAATGAGTTTGCTAATGCACTAAGAAGATTTTAAAAATTAGAGTCTGAGTCATCTTTGTCAGGAACTGTAGCCTTAGCTTCAACAACTTTAGGGTTTTCCGTTTCAAGCAAGTTATATACATTTTCCCATGTCATCTTACCAAGTCCCTGGCATGAGGTATCTGTAACCAGCTTAAGCTTTGCTGGTTTCTCTTTAGGTGGCATAGTGAACATGGGAGCTTTTGCAGCGATGACGGCTTTTGATTTCCTGGATCTTTTCAATGTTTCAGTATCGGGCAATGTTTCCCTCATTCTGCGAATGAAAGAATTGGACGTTCTATTGTTCTGCAACAAAGAAAAGCTTTCAGACAAGGTGAAAACGAAATAATGAAAACAGCTATACAAAAGGATTTATTCGTTGATTTTCATTTATTATATCCATGGTTAAAACTTAAATGCCCTCTAGGGAGTCACATTCATGCATTCGATAACAAAACAAATCGTTATTATTTGTTTGATTTTTTAATTAATGGTAACGTACAATCAGATATTGGCATATTTCAAAATAAGTGTAAATATATTACCTTTTAAATATTTGGAATGCGATGAATAAATAATATATGAATATTAAGTTGTATTTGCATCGCGATTCCTTTAAAGGAAAATGAAATAACATAATAAGACTTATGCCAAATTCCGATTGCGAAGATCGCATCGGGAATTTTCAAATGGAATGAATCGTTAAAGAGTTTCTCCGATAATCCGATTGCGATGAGGTGGGGTCCGCCGAGTCGGAGTCTTTCAACCAAATGAATATAATGTTTTAATTCTCCGAAATGCGATTGCGATGAATCGCATCGCATCAGAAGTATGAACAACATTTACATAACACTTTAAATATTATCCGAAATGCAATTGCAATTGAGTTCCATCACATTGGAGTTTTACAAAGTGAAAATAGAACTTAAATATTTCTCTGATTTTCTGATTTGCGATTACTGTACACATCAAATATTGTTAAATATAAAGACTTTATGTAATATTTTGATATGATTAAAAGATTTGTGTCTCATCGGATTGGAAATTTTTTTAAGGTTGTATTTGTTTATACACACTTTGTAAATAAAAATATGCAGTATGTCCTTTTATCAATGAATCTTTTATTTCTATTTAGAAATAAAGATAAAAAATGGGACCTATTTCTAAATGGAATTTATTTTAAAAATTTAAAATGGGGAGGGTTGTTGTACAATACAACAATTGGCGATTTACTGGAAGAAATAGTTATCTTTGAAAAATAAAATGAACACTATATTTCTAGTAAGTAAAAATTTCTAAAGATAATGAAAACTTAACTTAGGATAATTCAAATAAAATCTAACTATGAAAAAGAGTAAAAATCACTTACAATTTCTTTCTAATTCCTAAAAGATAAAAACATTTTTGGGTTATCTCAAGCTTTGATTGGTTGATAATAATAAAGTAAGTGGATTTCTTCAAGTTTAGCTTTTGTAATATACTCTATTGTCATAGGCATTGCCTCTGCTACCAGCAAACATTCATAGTCTCGACAGGGTTACCTTTTAACCATCAACCATTCATTATCCCATCCAACTAAGATTATGACTCTTTAAAAATAAATTCATAATATATATTATCTTCTTTTTTTTGTCTTTTATTTATTTTTTTAATTTAAGAGCCATTGCTCTGGTTTGGTAACCAGTTAGTAACAATGCCATTCACTAGTTGTAATTAAACTGAACAAGTTGGCTCGTGATGAGACCCCTTGTCTTACTTTTATAAGCCATTACCCTGTTTTGGTATGCAGTATTGGTAATGTCAGTTTTATTACTTCTTATGATCATGGTAAGTAGGCTCATGATGAGAGTTCTTATATCCTAAATTTTGTCATATAATTTCTTAGAATTACATTCTAAAAAATCACAACCAAAATGGATGGGGTGAAATAGTTGTATCCTTAAGAATAAATGGATGACAATTTTCAGAGTTTTTTTTTTGCTAAAGCTTGAAAAAGTCTTTACTTTTTAAGGATAACCTTTCTCTGCTTAATAAACAAATAATGATTTACATTTTCCTCAAAGTTTCAAAAGATCAAGTAAATGTTTTGAATAAATTTTCAACGTTTAACATTTTATTTTAAACTATCCAAAATTGTAATCATTTCCCTAAAAATTCTTATTTACACAAAATAAGTATTTATAACATTCTTTGCAAGAAAATTTTCTAATAGTAAAAAGTCAATCAAAGACTATTAACAACCTTTATTTATAAAAACAAATAAAAATTGCTGAAAGAATATGTACAAGTTAGAAGGGGTTACCTCCTCATGAAAATAATTTCTTTAAGACAAGCCCATTTACAGAAAGAGGTTCTCTCTTTCCTATTAAATCTTGGAGTATGAATGTATATGAGCCTATCTTTACAGCAATCTGAAATGTTCCAAGCCACATTCTCTAAAATTTGGTATGCTTACCCTTTTCTTCATGTGCTTTATCCCATTTCAGAACAAGATCACCAATTGAAAAAATTTTTGAGCCTGTGGAACTTGAATCAAAAGAAGATTTTACAAGCTATTGATGTTTTTCTTGAATATATTTTTCTTTTTCTCTATCTTCTTCTAATTTAAGGATTTGATCAAATCTCAACTGAATGGATGAATAATGATTTTCTTCAATGAATTGCACTAGGGCTAATGATAGAAGAGCTAGATTTGATGGTATCACAGCTTCTTTACCATAAACTAAATTGAAAGGTGAAGTTCCTATAGAAGCTTTAAGAGTAATACGATCAGCCCATAATGCAAATATTAAAGACTTGTGCCAATTCTTTTGATTTTGATCAATGGTCCTTTTAATGATTTTGATGAGATTTTTGTTAGTGGATTCAGCTAAACCATTACCTTGTGGATAATAATTTGTTGAATATTTCAATTTAAAACCTCTTTTAATTGCAAATTCCATTATACTATTACCAGAAAAATAAGATGCATTGTCGAAGACCAGAGCGTTAGGTACACCAAACCTGGTAATGATGAATTGATCGATGAAATCAATAATTGCATCAGAGTTGGCTACCTTTAGAGGAATTTCCTTTACCCACTTTGTGAAGTAATCTGTTGCTGTGAGGATGTATTTGTGCTATTTGGAAGAATGAGGTACTATCTCACCAATAATATCTAGCCCCCATTGCTCAAATGGTTGCTCAATGTTTACTGGCTGCAAAGGAAAAGCTGGTTTCCTTTGTCTTCCACTAGCAGTTTGGAAAATATTACACTTCCTCACATAATCATGTGTATCTTTGAAAAGGGTAGGCCAATAATATCTAGCATGGATGATTTTGTGAGCTGTGGTATCACCTCCAAAATGACCTCCTGCTGGTCCATCATGTAATTCCTGCAATACCTTTTTTGCTTCAGTCTTTTCAAGACATCTTAATAGGATTGAATCATAATTCTTTCTGAATAACACATCATCAATGATTTCATATTTAGTAGCCTTCAATCTTAAAGCACGTTTGTTCTTATAGCTGAGATTAGAAGGAGCATACCCATTTTTCAAGTTAAATATCAGATCAACATACTGAGATTCATAATCTGTAACACTTATCTGACTTACTTGAACATCATTTTCTGGATCTTGATTCTCTGGTATGTTATGAGCTTCTGCTTACAAAAACCTTGACCTCTAACAATCTTTGCTGGTTTAATATCAATATCATATTCTTGCAAAGCTATCACCCAATTAGCCCTTTTTTCTCCTACTTCTCTTTGAATTAATAATTGTCTCACTGCAGAGAATGGGACAATAACTTTTGTGTGTGTTTTTAAGAGAAAAGGCCTAAAATGTTTGATTGACTTAAATACAATGAATGCTTGTTTTTCTACATCGGAATAATTTAGCTCAGCTCCTTGCAGATTCGAGTTGAAGAAAGAAATTGGTGCTTCAATTTGTTGATCATTGAGCTGTGTTAAAACAGCAGCATAGGATGTTCTGGTTGCCAAAGTATACAGAATAAAATCTTTAGAAAAATTGGGAGTATTCAATGCAGGTGCATTAATGATTGCCTTCTTGATTGCATCAAAGGCTTATTTTTCTTTATACCCCCATTTGAACACTGAATTTTTCTTAATCATATTCTGCATAGGTAAAACAATTTGAGAAAAATCTAGAATGAATCTTTTTACAAAATTAATCTGCCTAAAAATGATTGCATGGAATTTTTATTATGAGGTAAAGAAATATCAGAAATTTCTTTAACTATGTCAGGATCAATATATATACGATCTTTTGACACAAAAAACCCTAAGATTTTTCCTTCATCAAGAGCAAAGAAGGATTTCTTTGGGTTTAAGGAAATATCAAACCTTCTACATCTTTCAAATATTTGTTTCAGATCATGTAGATGATTGGATCTCTTCTTTGAATACACTGTTATGTCATCAAGATAAATGAAAACTGATTTATTAATCAGACCCTTAAATGCTATGTCCATGGCTCTCTAGAAATTAGCTCCTACATTTACTAAACCAAAAGGCATTTTCTGATAAGCATAGGTTCCCTGTTTGGTTCTGAAAATGGTTTTCAACCTATCATCTAGATGTACTAAAATTTGATTATAGCCTGAAAATCCATCAAGGAAGGACATGAGTTCAGAACCAGCTACCTTTTGGAGAATTTGCTCCATGGTTGGCAATGGGAAATTTTCCTTTTGACATGCCTTGTTTAAATTTCCGAAATCAATACAAATTCTAATATCACCATTTTTCTTCCTGACATGCACCATGTTGAAAACCCAATTAGAATGCCTTACAAGAAAAATGATTTTGGCTTTCAAAAGTTTGTTGAGTTCTGTTTTGATTTGATCCTCAAGATTTGGATGAATCTTTCTTAACTTCTGTTGAACAGGCTTAACATAAGATAGCATTGGAATTGTGTGTTGAATTACAGAAGTATCATAAGTCTTTAAATCCTCATAACTCCAAGCGAAGACATTTTTATATTTACTCAGAATTTTAATAAAAGCATATCTTTCTTCTTGAGTTAAATTGAGTCCTAGATTAACATTTTGAGGTTTAGAATCAGAGCCAAGATTCACTAATTCAAACTTCAAAGTTGAACTTTGAATTTTAGCATTAGTAACTTTCTTGAATCTGTCTTTAATATCATAAAGATCCTCAAGTTTAACAACAAATTTAGGAATCAGATTTTCATTATTTCTTGAAGTAATTTGCAGATCATGATCGTCTTCATCAATAATTTTTTCATCATATGATTTCTTAGAAGTTAAGAAATTCAAAATATCTTGATCATGGTAGAATACTCTCCAGTTAGTAATATTATCTGGGACAGATGGGCGAAAAATCAATTCTACTGAAAATCTATCAGGACTGCAATCTTCAGCAAGGAGGAGTTTGGATGCAACATTAGCTAACAGGTCAGCTGATGTGTTTTGATTTCTAGGAATAAAAGAGATATTAAATGCTAGAAATTGAGTGGTAAGGTCCTGTACTAGGGTTTGATAATGTTTGAGATGTCCTGAAAGACAATGGATGGTATTCCTTACTTGTCTTATGACAATTTCGGAATCTCCATATACTTTCAAGTATTTTACATTTAACCCTATAGCCTTATAAAGCCCTTGAATCAAGGCTTCATATTCAGCAGTATTATTAGTGCACTCAAATTCTAATCTACATGATAGCATGGTTTTCTCTCCTTCTGGATCAATTAGGATGCATCCTGCTCCTGCTCCATCACTAGATTTTGATCCATCAAAATATAATGACCAAAATAAAGTTCTATCTATAGGTTTATCTACAAATGAATCAGAAATATTAACAATTATAAAAGAATCATATTGCGAAAAAATTTCAATTTGAGAAACAAAAGTATTTACAGAAAAGGGTGATTGTGGTGCAGTAAAATTCCCAAGAAATGACTCAGCAGAATAACCTCCAAGAATATTGTTGTTGAAAGCTACAGGTTCGTTTGGTTGTTCAAATTCAGTTACAGTGTGTGTCATATGTTTTTCTCGCTTGATTTTGATTTGATTTGGTTTCCCTTTGTAGGGAAGCCACATATGTGAAAAATCGGTTGAGATATAGCCATTAAGTTTCGCAGACCAGTCTCTGCTTAAGACTAACCCATAGAATTTCGGAATATCTGCAATTAGAATATCAATTCTTTGGACAATCCTAGGATTGGAAGCTAGTCTAATGGTAATTGAATTGATTTCTCCTACAACTTTAACTTTAGAGCGATCCAATTGTACAATGTGAACAACAGACTTCTGTGGTTCGATATTCAATTTAGCACAGACTGAAGAAGGTATTATATTAGAGGATGCTCCAGAATCAATTAAACAATTATGCAAATTCTTATTGTAGATTTCATAAGTCAACATAAATGGAGGTGTCTGATAATTTGATCTTTCTCCAATAAGAACAGTGTTTGTTGCATCTACTTTGTCTGGTGGCTTACCAGTCCCTTTAGCTACTTTAGCTACTACACCACTTGGTAGAGGAGCAATAGGTGTAGCATTTAACTCTTTTAATAGCAACTTTTGTTGATGTTTAAGTTTGTTGAGTTCATGTAATGAGATGTTCGCTCTAGTCTTTTTCATGTCCTCAACAATATTATAATCCATCGGATCTGATACCACTAGAGTCTTAGATGATGTTGTGGAAGGATTGGGAGATGATGGTTGATTCTGAGTGGGTAAGGAAGAAGCTTTCTTTGTGGGAGTTTTGTCTTTAGTACTCGGAGTTGTAGTTTTCTTCTTTGGAACAGTTTGAACAGGTTTCGATGTAGATTTGCTCCTTGTACTCATAGGCATAGCTTCTTGTTCCATTTCACTATCCGAATTAGGGAGAATGAAATCCCACATTCCATGTAGTTCAGCTATTTCTTCTCTTTCATCTTCTTCATCCGACACTAGAGAAGTATCTTCCTCTTCTTCCTCTTCTGATTCTGCATTGGAGATTGCATTGGGAGGTTTTGATTCAGCTTGATTTCTCTTGAAATTTCATAATTGTCTCTTTGTAGAAGTCTTTGCTACTTGCTTTTTGATCTCAACCATCTCATTAGACATGGTTTTAAGGACTTTCTGTAAACCCTCCATATCATATGGATCTCTTGGTGTCTTTTTCTCAGAATCATCTTTAAAAGTGACTTTCTTTGATTTTATTTCCTCAATAGCATTTTTCTTATCTAGAGCAATCATTCATTTTTCAACTGAAATATCTTCTTTCATATTCTTAGCTAAAGTCGGTTTTGCAGCTCTATCTACAAAAATTACTATGTTTGAGGGCAAAGCATTAATGTACCATTCACTTCTAACCTGTTCACTAGGTTTAGATGTTGCAGGGATCTTATTCAAGAGTTTATTAAATCGAGAGTTAAAATCTTTAATGGGTTCCTTGGGTTGAGTCTTTAAATTGGAGAGATCGTTGATTAGGGTAGCAATTGATCTATCATCTCCATATTTAGTTAAAAATTGCTCTTCAAACATATCCCAATTTGTGATAGAATCAGAAGGTAAGGAAAAGTACCAGGATCCTGTTGTTCCTTGCAAGGTATAGGGAAATAACCTGAATACAACATCTTCATGCTCTACTTGATTTAAATTTATAGCAAGCATAAAATTATTGATATGTTCTTCTGCTTGTATACCAGTATCTGGACTAAAATTTGGCAGCCATTTTTCAGGATGATCAGGTAGATCATGCAAAGGTGCAGCCATATTTATAGCTCTTGGTCTAGTCCATGGTCTTTGTGCTGCTTGTGCCATTTTTGTGATGATGGTAGAAGAACTAGAAGTGATAACTGGTGTATGAGTAGTAACAGTTGAAGTACTGGAAGAGACAATTGATGTTTGAACAGATGTAGTTTGAGCAAATGATGATGAGACTACTGCACTTTTCTGATTTGGAGCTTGGGAAACAGATGATTGAATATGCGGTGAAGAACTAGTACCACTTTCTGTTTTTGATGGAGTTTTTCTTGTTTTGACTCTACTAGGTATAGGAAATTATTTTAGGGAAATTCCAAGTTTTTCACTCTGTGACCTAGTGAGAGGTCTGGAAGAAACAAACTACGAGGTGATACTACCTTCAGATAATTCCAATTCTTCTATTGATAATGAGAATCCTTAAATTTTATGGACTAAAGCTTCAACTTCAGGGGATTCAGGAGGCGGATTATCATATTGATGGGAGACTTTGGTAGTGGGTGTTTGAATATTTTTATCAATTTCTTCTCTAGTGATTTGAGATGTGGAAGAAATTGAAGGTGATGAGGGTGTTGTGCTCTTAGAATGGCTTTCGGATTTGGATTTATCTGCCATTCATAGCTTTGGCCCTTCTTCTAGTGCCAAAAATGTTGAAGCCTAAAAAATCGCTGCTTCAAACATTGGGGGATAACCACCCGGTCGGGACCTTAGGAAAACTCCTTTTCCATTTCGTGTGGTGGCTCCGACTGGATTTATAGGACCCGTTTCCTAGTCATTTAAATGGGTTGGTAATGGAATGATTGAATGAAGGGAAAATGGGACTAAATGACTGAAATAAAACTATTTAAGCTAATGTAGAACTGATAAGATAATTCTAAAACTAACTCGGGCATCAAATGTGAATACAAATTTAAATTGTTTCAATTAACCAATAACCATGAAAATTTATTATAGCTTAATTGAAATATGCAGTAACAAATAAAGATAACTCTGTTTAAGAAATTAAACAGAGCTATAATAACATATGGCATTCATCATTATATATTGTTTGCATGTACTGTAAAAAATAAATATTTCTACACACTTAGGAATGATGTGTATAAAGAAATATTGTAAAGCGAATACACATAAACGATAGCAATTTAAAAGAGAATATCACATTAAATAAGAAAACTAACAGTGAATAGATAGAAATACCATATCCATCTTGATAATTTCTAATGCAATCCTATATCCAAATCCAGCAACTTCAATGTAAAATCGACTCCAAGATACATAAATGCAATTCTTAAAGGCAATTTCGCATAGAATCACTAGATGTGATCCTTTATAAAAAATATAAGAGTCAATGGAGTACATAAATGTAATCTCCAAGTCAAAATATTACAAATTCAAGACCCCTTTCTAAATGCATGAAAGGGGTTTAAATAGATACTTAACAAAAAAAAAAACTAAAACTATTCCTACAATCTATCTAAATCAAAAAGTCTAGAACAGAAATGTGATCTTGAGGTGAACTGATTCATTGATTATCTGTTGCGTTTGATGTGCCTAGATGGTAGATTTTGAGCATTTCCTTCACTTCTTCTGGATGACTAAGCTTTGAGTGCAACTACCCTGTATATGTGGCATCAGAGAATTCAAGAATGCTGCAATCGATGGCATTTGAAAGAAATTTTATTGCTATTTGCTGACTATGCAGATTGATAAGATAGGTCCACATCGTATCCCATGATATTCCTTGTAGTTGGCCAATTTTCTGATTTTTATTGATTATCTCTTGTTTCCATCTGTGATCAATTTCTTTTACCCTAGGTAATTGGCCAGGGGCACAATCTGAAATTAAATTGATTGCATACAGGCTATCATTCACTAGCTGTGTTACATTGTTCATCATACTTTTAGCTCTGGATGTAGCTCCTTCTGCTTTGATTAAACGATGTTCCCATTCTACAAAAATAATTTCCTTATGTCTCTCCATAATTCTGGGAAGATTTAATTTTCTTCCTAATTCTGAGTCTTGCCATAAAAGAAATTCAGAGATCTTTTCATCAGCTTCATCAAATTAAATTTTAAGACTGACTCCTTCATCTACTAAGGAAGATGTTATTTCACATAAGGATTCTGCTTCTACAACCTTTAGACAAAATTCATTTAATTGTTGAGACAATAACTTGTTTGTCTCCAGGGCTTCATTTTTTAATTGATCCAAATTAGGACAATTCTTAAACTTGTCTAATTTGGATTGAAACATCTTCTCTTGCTCAATCTTTGAAGTCTTCTCATTTTGCAAAAGAGCCTGTAATTTTGCTATTTCTTGATTTAGCTGTTATTTCTTTTCTAAAGTCTGTTGGTCGATCTTTTCCTTTTCAACATCAAGTTGCTCTTCTAATTGTTTGGATTTGAGCTCTCCATCCTGCAATCGTTGTTTTAACTGAATGATTTTATGCTGGTTCTCTGTAACATGTTCTTCTAACATGACTATTTTCAAATCCTTTTGTTTCATTAATTGTGTGACTTCAGAGGCCTTTTCTATAGTAGCAGCACTATAGGCACCTGCATATTGGGATAATTTGGTGAGATCCTCAAATGGATTCACCTCAGCATTTTTATAAACAATATTCATAAACTCCACCTGTGATGTAGAAAGTGCATCTTGATCAGTTCTCCTCCTTTTCCTTTGTTTTCTCACAATAGCCCTATTCTTAGGACTGTAAAATATATCCAGAGGAGGGATTTATTCTATCTTTAACATGAATTCATCTGTGGGATTTTCAAGAATAATTTCTATATCCTGGTCTTTCAGATCATTAACTTGGGGATTATTCTGTTGTCCTATTTGTTGGGAAAATTGTTCATATTGGCTCAACAAATGAGGAGAAACTATAAGTTTATCAGATTCAACTACCTCCTTAGCAGCTTCCTCTCTTCCAAGTTGAGAATCTGGATTATTGTTTATATCTATTTTCGGTGCCTATTCAGTAATCTTACTGTCTGTGCCTCCCTTTTCAGTATGCACATTGGCATCAGTACCTGTGCTTTCTTTTCTTGCCTAGGCCGAATATTGTTGTATATTAAGTTTAGCAGTTGTTTCTTTCTTTTTAGTCTCAACTTTGCTGCTAATATCCTCCTTTTGTAAAATAGGATTAGTTCCTGTTACTTCTTTTCCAGATGTATTCTCTGTTTCCTTCTGTTGTGATTCATTTTCCTGTATAGAAACTCTCAACTGATCCAGAGGAACTTTGAGTAACCTATGAATTCTAAATAAAAAAAAATTTATTCATTTCTTCGGCCTGAAGTTTGGACTTGGCCAAATAAAAAAATTGAGACATTTTATCTACAGAAACAAATAAATCATCAAACAAATCTGGTTCATGTTCGAACTGAGCAATTGAAACAAAAGTAGTAAAATCATATGCCACCTTCCTAGGATCATATTTCCTCCCTGGGATTGTTGAAAGCTTGAGATTTTTTAGCTTACCAACTTATTTTTCAGCATGAACAAAATTATTGAGACCATAGTCACCAGATTTAAAAGGAAAAGTAGGCCACATAAGCTTCTTGCTCTTCTTCAAAGTCCTAGACATGCCTTCTACTGTCAGCTGATAAGAAATTTATTGTGCTAACAGTTTGTCTGGAACATACAAAGGAATAATGTGTGGTTCTACAATAATTCCGAAAACTCTTATATATGTGAACTTTTCCTCTCCGAACCAATATCCAATTGAGGACAAATCAACTTTAGCTTTGTTGGAAATTCTAGGAGGGAATCGACCAAAAATGGTTTGATAAATCAGAATAAGAAAACTGTGACAGACTCTGTAAACATGGCTTTTGAAATGCCCCTTCCATAAGAACTTGTGATATATATGAATTGGAACAGGATCTTTAGGGGTCCATTTCCATCCTAATATGGGGAATTTAGAATTGAAACAAAGGGCATCTAGGATATAAGCACAAAAATAAAAAGGAGTGGTATTTCCTGAATTTTTGTCTTTCCTATACTCAAGAATTCTATTGGTTATCTTATCAGAAAGAATGACAACCCAATCCATTATCTCGAAACTAACAACATAATGTATTAATGGCACCATTTGTATAGAAAACCTAGTTGAGTTATCATTCCCAAACAATCTACACATCATTGCTGCGGCATAATAGTATGGAGGCAAAAGAGACTCCACATAGTACATACCTGATACCTCGTGTCTGTGCTTTTCAGGAACCCTTCTCCATTCTTTAATTGGTTTTGACTGATTTTCATGATTCGCAGCAAATTCCTTGATGAAATCTTTGTTATAAATTTTATGTGGGTCTGGAAGGTGGTACATCGCTTTAATGTCCTTTGGTTTGAATGACCCGAATATTGCTCTAGAAGCTGAAACAAAGGTTCTGTCTTTGATAGTCACATTATCAATTACCCAACTAATAACATCATAATATGGAAAAATGTTTGCCCGAGCTGCAACTCAGTGCAGAAATGAGTTTGCTAATGCACTAAGAAGATTTTCAGAATCAGAGTCTGAGTCATCTTTGTCAGGAATTATAGCCTTAGCTTCAACAACTTTAGGGTTTTCATTTTCAAGCAAGTTATATACATTTTCCCATGTCATCTTACCAAGTACCTAGCATGAGGTATCTATAACCAGCTTAAGCTTTGCTGGTTTCTCTTTAGGTGGCATAGTGAACATGGGAGCTTTTGCAGCGATGACGGCTTTTGATTTCCTAGATCTTTTCAACGTTTCAGTATCGGGCAATGTTTCCCTCGTTCTGCGAATGAAAGAATTGGACGTTCTATTGTTCTGCAACAAAGAAAAGCTTTCAGCCAAGGTGAAAACGAAATAATGAAAACAACTATACAAAAGGATTTATTCGTTGATTTGCATTTATTATATCTGTGGTTAAAATTTAAATGCCCTCTAGGGAGTCACATTCATGCATTCAATAACAAAACAAATTGTTATTATTTGTTTGATTTTTGAATTAATGGTAACATACAATCAGAGATTGGCATATTTCGAAATAAGTGTAAATATATTACCTTTTAAATCTTTGGAACCCGATGAATAAATAATATATGAATATTAAGTTGTATTCGCATCACGATTCATTTAAAGGAAAATGAAATAACACAATAAGACTTATGCCAAATTCCGATTGCGAAGATCACATCGGGGATTTTCAAATGGAATGAGTCGTTAAAGAGTTTCTCTGATAATCCGATTGCAATGAGGTGGGGTCCGCCGCGTCGGAGTCTTTCAACCAAATGAATATAATGTTTTAATTCTCCGAAATGCGATTGTGATGAATCACATCGCATCAAAAGTATGAACAACAAACATAAAACTTTAAAGCTTATCCGAAATGTGATTGTGATTGAGTTCCATCGCATCGGAGTTTTACAAAGTGAAAATAGAAATTAAATATTTCTCTGATTTTCGATTTGCGATTACTGTACACATCAAATATCGTTAAATATAAAGAATTTATATAATATTTTGCTATGATTAAAAGCTTTGTGTCTCATCAGATCGGAAAGTTTTTTAAGGTTGTATTTGTTTATACGCACTTTGTAAATAAAAATATGCAATATGTCCTTTTATCAATGAATCTTTTATTTCTATTTAGAAAGAAAGATAAAAAATGGGACCTATTTCTAAATGGAATTTATTTTAAAAATTTAAAATGGGGAGTGTTGTTGTACAGTACAACACAATCACATAAACAAGAAAGTAAAATGCTGATAGAAAATACTAGTAGATCGACATAAGACAAGCCAAAAATATATATGTGTGTTGGTGCATTATGACGGTCAACAGGATGCTTCAACCAACAAAGTCTCAATACGGTCAGCTAACCAGAAGTGTCAGAAAACCCTCACGGATAGCTATATCAGTCAACCCAAAGTCAACGAAATTCAATGTTGTCCCAGTCAACAGTCAACATGAAACAACAGTAGCAAAAATTCAATGCAACCCAGTAAAAGTCAATGGTCAACCTCGATTTCTGTGCCAGAAAATGCGGACTGAAGAAATAAAATTTTGACCCAAGATTTGGGTCAGTTTGACCATGTGTTGACCAAAGTTGATGCTAGTCAATTCTGCGCTGAAACCCTAGGTTGAAAATAGAAAATTCTCCTTGCTGCAATTTCCCACGTGTGGATGAAGAAGAGCCTTCAAGGTGATCGAACCAATCACATGATGAGAGAGCATGTGTGAGTATGGATGAGTGAAAATGACATCCAACGTTGACCTATTTATATTCATTAGAGAGGGTGTGTGACACAACTGTTGGGGCTTCAAGCCTACATTTCATTTCAGGCCGACCTGCACATATTTTGAATAAATTCAAAATAAATGTTCTGCTCATCGGATCAAGATGATATTTAGATTGATCTTACACCTCTCTGAAAGAGGAATCCAATAAAAATATTGGCATCTTCATCTGAGCATCACAACATGGATTTTGGACCTATTTGTTCAAAATTAACACTCCCTTTCAAATAGGGAGAACTCCATCCACTTGTGTCATCCAAACATCGTGCGTCATCCCGCAGTAAATTTCTTTGCTGGCTTCTTTATTTCAGAAAAAAAAGTGGGTCAGTCACAAAGACATCATTCCCGGCTAGCAAATTCAGCCCAAAGGTCTGAAATATCTATAGGACTCAAAGAGTCACATACCAACCCGAATTTGGTTTATCTGACTCTAAGTCAGTAGGAGATCTGAAACCTCACTAGAATTGATCCTAGATCAAATGGTTGGACATGTGCCATCCTAGACATAGAGAGTATGGAAATCTATGATGTGTCCATCAGTCTTTGCTACACTTCTCTAGCTTTTCCCACCTCACTGGCCAAATGAGAGGTACATCCCATGAGTTCGGGACTCAATGGGTAGGATGCATATGGGTCATAGATCATGAGAGGTGAACCAACTCAACATCATAACGATGGGGCAGAAGAACCACAAGTTTTGGAAAGCCCATCCCCATGTGTGGTTATAGCTTCGAGAATCTATCCCCAAAGCCCCCTAGAGCTCCCAGAGCTCATCGTCCTATAGGACCCTCAACATAGGGTCATTCCACAATTCTAAGATTCTCATGGAAGGTTAGGAACTTGACCTTCCCCAGGGGCTTTGTGAGTATATCTATTACCTGCTCATCAGTTCTTATATGATCGAGTATTACGGTGCCTTGTTGTACCATATCCCGGATAAAGTGGTACCTAATATTAATATTCTTAGATTGATCATGGAACATGGGATTCTCGAACAACCAAATCCCACTCTGGTTATCACAGAGTATCACGGTGGTATCTAGCACATTCCCGAACAACTCACTGAAGAGCTTTCACAACCAAACGGCTTCACAATAGGCCGTACTCGTTGCAATGTATAAGGCCTCCACGGTGCTCAAAGCCACCGACTTCTGCTTCCTACTTATCCATGATATCGAAGCAAAACCAAGTGTGAAGCAGCATCCTGATGTGCTCTTACGATCCACCACACTGCCAGCCCAATCAGCATCAGTATATCCATGGAGTGTCATGCTCCTGGCAGTGTATCTCAGCCCATGGTTTATCATTCCCCGAAGATATATCAATAGATTCTTGGCACCAACCCAGTGAAAGTGTTGAGGCTCAACCATATGTTGACTCAAAGTGTTCACTGCAAAACATATGTCTGGACGAGTGTTCACTAAGAACATCAAGGCCCCTACAATTTGATGATACTCAGTAAGATTTTCTAGCACAGGCCCAATAACGCTGCCACTCAGCTTCTTAAATTTGAGCTGCATCGGTGTTGACACGGACTTATAGTCCACCATTCCAAATATTTCCAGAAGCTTCACAATATATTTTCCTTGAGAAAGGAAAATATCGTCAGGCCTCTACTAGACCTCCAGGCCTAGGAAGTAATGCATTAGTCCTAGGTCCTTCATCTCGAACTCAGCAACGAGCTCCCTCTTGCACTGATGAATGAGAGGGTCAACACCTGTCGGGAAGAGTTCGTCCACATACAACACCAGAATGAGAGGATTTTCTCTATCAACCTTGAAGTAAAGGTTCAGATTAGTATTACTATGAGTGAATCCTAGCTTCATCAGGTAGCTATCTATCCTCTCGTACTAAGCTCTGGGTGCTTTCTTCAACCCATAGAGGGCTTTCTTCAACCTGCAGAAATGGGTGTCCCAATCCTGGGCTTTGAACCCTAGATGTTTCTCCACATACACCTCTTCCTTTATCGCACCATGCAAAAATGCGGTCTTCACATAAATCTAATGAAGATTCCATCCTTGCGTAGTAGCAAGGGCTATGATAGATCGGATGGTTGTATATCGGGCCACAAGTGAAAATATGTCATCATAGTCTATGCCTTCCTTTTGAGAGAAGCCACGAGAAATGAATCTTGCCTTGAACTTTTCAACACTACCATCAAATCCATGCTTAATCTTATAGAGCCATTTCGAGGTGACAACTACTTTACCCTCCGGTCTTGGAACCACATCCTAGACATCATTCTTCATAATGGACTCATATTCTTCGTGCATAGCATCCTTCCAGACTTGATTGTACGATTGTACTCATGGCTGCTAGATACCCTTGGTATCTATTCGGCTTCTTACTTTCACGAAATGTCCCCCTTGGGGCCATATGATTCTTGGCATCCTCGAGAGTGTCCCTGAGTCATGATGGTTCTTTCCTCATTGAATGAGGTGTATCAATAGGGTCTATCGGTCCTTCAACATCATGGATCATCTCATCCATCGGTTCTTCTTGATTTTCAGGCCTTGCTTCATGATCTTCCTTAGATCTTGGAAGATTGATTACTTTCTGCAGGGAAGCATCTTCGTCAAAGGTAACATCATGGCATATCTCCACTTCCCTTTGACTAGGCACATAGACTCTATAGGCTTTTGAAGTTTCGTTATAGCCCACGAACATTCCCTTCTTTCCAGAAGCATCCAGCTTGCTCCTCTTCTCCTTCGATACATGAAAATAAACAGGACATCCAAAAACTCTAAAATGTGAGACGTCAGGTTTCTTACCAGAGAAAACCTCTTTGGGAGTTTTGGAGTCCAGACCGGAATGCGGGCATCGGTTTTGTATGTACACAACAATGTTCGCAGCTTCTCCCCACAGAAACTTCGGAAGGCCTTGGTCACATAGCATGGCACAGGAAGCTTCAACAATTGTCTTGTTCTTTCTTTCAGCAACACCATTCTGCTAAGGAGTATAGACAGTTGTGGTATCCCTCTTGATGCCAGCTGCTCTGCAAAAGTTCTTGAACTCATTCGTCTCATATTCAGTGCCATTATCGGTCCTCAGTATCTTGATCTTCTTCCCTGTTAGATTTTCCACCAAGGCTTTGAAGGTACGGAACCACATGAAAGCCTCATCCTTATTCTTCAAGAAGTATATCCAAGTTTTGTGAGAGAATCCATCTATGAACGTCATATAATAAGAACATCATCCCAAGGATGTCACGGGAAGCATACCAGACAGATCAGAATGTATTAGTTATAAGACATAAGATGTCTTTGTGACACTTGAGGGGAAAGGTCCCCTTGTATGCTTTCCTTTGGCATAGCCCTGAAATACACCTTCATGATAATTTGTGAACTTGGGAATCCCCATCACCACCTTCCTTGCTTCAGGAAGGGCTTTGTAGTGAAGGTGTCCAAACCTCTGGTGCCATAGTTCAGTCTGTCAGATAGTATCACATGTCATCACTCCCAGTGTCCTTCCTCCAACCTGGTAGAGTGTAACAACTATAAACCCAATCGTGATAGCTTCCTTGAAACTCTTTTTCTAGATACGCACCTTCCCATCAATGAATGCCATATTGAAACCTTTGTCTTCCATGGCCGAAATAGACACAAGGTTTTTCTTCAAATCAGGTACATATAGTACATCTTGCAAGTAGAGGACTTGACCTTGAGACAAGTGGAGGGTCACAGTCCCTATCCCTTTCACGAGATATGTGGAATTATCTCCAAGGATAATTTCCAGATTAACATCCTTCTCAACAATATCAGAAAGTGCTTCCTTGAACCTAATGATGTGCCTTGAGGCACCACTATCTATCAACCAAACATCCATAGTGTCGAGTGGAGATGCAGCAGAGAGGGAAGATACAAGAATGAATTCATTTTTTTTATCAACAACATTAGATTCATCATATCTGGAATTTCTCGACCTTTTGAAAGGTTGCCCATTTCCACCAGAGGAATCCTTCCTCTTCCCTTTGAACCTGTTGTTCCTTTAATTTCCATTCCTTCGGTTGTTTTTGTTGTCATCATCATCGGGAGAATCCTTATTGAAAGGGAATTCTCTAGCATAGTGGCCAGGATTGTGACAAGTGTAACATTTTCCTTTCTTTCCTTGGGCCCCTGTTCTTCCTTTGTTCCTCGGACCACCAAATTTATTCTTCTTAGCACGACCAGTGAAGGCAACATTTCCTTCATTTCCATATTCCTTCATCCTTTTCTCTTCTTGTACACATCTCAATAGTACTTCGTCAAAGTTAGGTATCACATTGTTATTGAGAATGGTAGTATTGAATAAATTCCATTCAGATGAGAGCCTCCAAGTGCAGTGAGAACCATCTCTCGATCAGCTATTGTCTCCCCAATAGCTAGAAAATTATTTATGATTTCAATCAACTTTAGAAAATATGATTGAACAGATTCATCCTTGCCTTTCTTCAAATTCTTCAATTGGTTCTTGAAGAAAAGGACTTGATTTGCATTGTTGGCCTTGAATATGTTGACCAAATTATCATACATCTCCTTGGATTTGTGTAGCTCAGATATGTATGCTACCAGACTCTTATGAATTGAATCCCAGATCATCAACTTTGCTTTGATTTCCCCTTTCTTGTACTTTGACTTGGTGGTAGCAGGTCCAGTGGATGGAGGCTATGGGATTTTACCCTGCACATAGCCCATGACATCTTGGTCTTCCAAATTAAGATCCAATGGAATCTTCTAAGCATAGAAGTCTTCCTTCCCAGTCAATTTGTCATCAGCTTTAAAGCCACTATAGTTTGAGGTACCCATGCTCTTCTTCGGTGATTGCTACAAACTTGGCCTTTGTCTTCACCTTAGCTCAGATACCATGTAAATTTTTGTAGATGTTCTATGCTTGATGCAACTTTACTTCTTATCCCCAATATCAAACAACAATCACATAAACAAGAAATTAAAATGCTGATAGAACATACCAGTAGATTAACATAAGACAAGAAAAAAATGTATATGTGTGTTGGTGCGTTACGGCGGTCAACAGGATGCTTCAACCAACAAAGTCTCAATACGGTCAGCCAACCAGAAGTGTCAGACAACCCTCACAGACAACTATATCAGTCAACGAAATTCAACGCTGTCCCAATCAACGGTCAACGCAAAACAACAGTAGCAAAAAGTCAACGCATCCCGTTCAAAATAAATGATCAACCTCAACTTCTATGCCAGAAAATGCGGACTGTAGAAATCAGAATTTTGACCAATATTTGGGTCATTTTGACCATGCGTTGACCAAATTCAACGTTGATCAACTCTGCGCTGAAACCCTAGGTCAAAAACATAAAATTCTCCTTGCTGCAATTTCCCATGTGTTGATGAAGAAGAGCCTTCAAGATGATCGAGCCAATTAGATGATCAGAGAGAATGTGTGAAGATATTTGAGTGAAAATGGCATCCAACGTTGACTTATTTATATCCATAAAAGAGGGTGTGTGACACAACTACTGGGGTATTAAGCCTACATTTCATTTCAGGCCGACCTGCACATATTTTGAATAAATTCAAAACAAATGTTCTTCTCATCGGATCAAGATGATATTTAGATCGATCTTGCACCTCTTTGAAAGAGGAATCCAATAAAAATATTGGCATCTTCATCTGAGCATCACAACATGGAGTTTGGACCTAGTTGTCAAAAATTAACAATTATGGACTAGCTTAGTAGAGCGAACTTGTACGATGTTCCACATGTCACTGTTTTGTCCTTCGGCTCTGAAATTGATACATAGAAAACTACAGTCTGTGTACTTGCAGCCACTTTCTATATAATTCAAATCTGATGCCCAGAGAGAGAGTTATGATGATTTTCCCATGGTCACTTATTTTAGTTGAAATTTAGGAGCCTGCAAAAAACCCTAAATTCCACAGATCATATCTCTGAAAATATTGTGAACCAAGATATGAAATTTTTACACGACGTTCCTCGGGATTTCAGCTTTGCCTGCTAAAAATTTTAGCTTTTGAACCTTCGTATAAACAACGTTATAGCGAAAATTCCACGATGACCTGTTTGGAGCATCGAAACCCTAAAATCCAAAGCTCTAATACAAAATGTTATGAAACCAACTCCAAAATTGGAAGAAAAGAGAGATCAACGAATTATAAATAAGCCACTTCGAGGGGGCAGCATCCTTTACATTACATAAATGAACAATTCTTGGATGATACAAATGAAAAAACCTCCTTCTATATATACGAGAGTTCCACAGATGAGGATATGGGTGGATCTCATTTCTAGACATGTAAGTCCATCTTCAATGAGATTCACACGTCTTCTTCATACAGTTTTGCATGCAAACTTTCATGATAGAAGACTATCCATACACAAGGATGTATTTTCGTAGATATTTTCGTAGAAGATGTAGGAGTGGAAGGAGGGCTTTGAGAATTGATTGCAAGTGTTCAACCAGATGGTTTACTCATCGATTGTTGGCTAGTAGAACCAATCACGCCATTAACAACATGTGATTCTTTATCAGGAGTTTGAGAAACAATATCAATACGTTGTAGAGAATTCGGTGTCTTATCCTAAAGCATTTCAGATTGGGTATAGATGAGATCTAAGTAATAGGAATGAGCAATCACCTACTCTACGATTACAACCCTTCCTTTGGCTATGCCCTCTCAGTGATGGATGGAAACATAGACTTAATGAACCATTCAACTAAAAATTGGTTAGGAACAAAATTTTTAACCAAACGATGACGACATATCCACTCATGAATATGATCAAAGATGTGAGTGGAATTATTCTGTTTGAAATTGGTTAAGAGTTTTGTTCCATTATCATATCTGAAGGGAAACTAGAAATGTGTTAGGAATGTATTAGCCAAGGTGCTTAAGTTATCAAGCGAAGCTCGAGGTAATTCAATATACCATTTAGTTGTCGTACTAGTAAGTGTACACTGGAAAAGATGCAAACAAACAAAATCATCATTGGGGGAGTTTGAATAACACCAAAAATGATAAGTCATTATGGATGGGTATTCTCCAGGATTTCCATTGAATTTAGTAATATCAGAAGGAAAATTTGTAGGAATAATCATCCACCAAGTAGAATGGGCAATGGGATCATTGGTGAGCTTGGTCAGATCCAGCAATTCGAGAGTTGCTACAAATGGAAACTGCATATTGATGTTTGGTGGAGGATATCCTAGATAAGATGGAATAGCCATTGAGCAACAAGTATTCGTGCCCCGGGATAAGGGGGGAATTGTGATATCCATTATACACATAACCTTGTTGTCCAACTCCAGTTTAAACTTGCAAAGGTTAAAAATATTGAGTTTGGACTTGCTTATCTTAAGGAATTTGAGGAATACCTTGATACAGTGGATATTGTTGGATTGTGGGATTTTTCATCATCCCAACATAAGGTGGGTTTGGTTGTGGTTGTGCATATTCCATACCATACATTCTATCCCATTTTAGTTTTAGGAATGGCCTGCCCAAAGTGTTGTGATTGTAAGTTACCTTGAAGAGGTTGGGCATACATGGCTTGAGATGCACCAGATACTGGCATAATAGGTTGAGTTAAAGGTACAACATGTAAATCTTGGCTCACATTCATTTGAGTTTGAACAGGTTGAGATACGGGTTGTTGAACAAAAATCTGAGATGTAGGTGGAACAGGTTGAGAAACTAGACATGAAACCATAACTAAACCAGGTTGGATAGGCATAGTTTTTTTCCAAAAATTAGCATCCATTTCTGAATACGGATTTGATGTTGAGCACTTACTTACAAATATGGGAATGAATCTATAATAGGTTTCCTCCCTGGTGAAATAGGAGGATAATATAGAGGAAACTTCCCCCCAAGAGGAGGGTTCCCAATAGGAGATGGATTGGGCTATTGGACATAACCATTTCCACTAACATAAGGACTAGCCTACTGCTGAATTATAGGTGTAGATGGATGAAGAGGAGAAAATTTTGTAACGCTCATTAAAGAGGTGCCAAATAGAATTCCCAATGTAGATGTCGTGGAAGAGGTCCATAGACAGGATGTTTCACTAGAGAAGGCACCATACAGATATTGGTAACAATTCAGGATGGACGAGCCACCATACAAATGTGTTACTGGTGTCGTTACAAACATATATGATCTGTGTTTGAAAACTTGAAGGTTCTGATGAAATTTGCATGTTAAATTTTATGTCTTTTAGGAAATTAGGAAAGTAGCAAAATCACATAAATTAAGTGTTTTAAAATCACTTTGCAACATAAAAATAGAGAAAATAATACCATAAACAATGACACAAGACAACAAAATGATGGAGTTCACCCCTGTTGGGCTACATCTCCTGGTCTAGTTTCCAATGTTGGGCCTCTTTCAATAAGTGCTAAGATATGTGTTTACATGGATTTTCGGTGCTCAAAATTCAAACATAATGTCTCCAATGGCTCCAGAATAGTCAAAAACCCCTAGTTGGGCTCTTGTTGGGCTCAAATTGGCCAAAAATTGAAGAATTTAAGCTTTGGTGAAGTTTTGTTGCTAACTCATCTACAAACTGCACTAGTATGCTAACCATCCTACGAATCTACCATTTTCAGCACTTTCAAGCAACTAATTTTCCCCACGCCAATGAGATTCGTGCCATATTGGGTGCAAATTATCGCCTACTTTAGTTTCACAGTGACCACATGACCAGATAATATTTGGCCACATGCCAGGTTTTGTGTTGTTGGATCCCGGCCAGTTTAAATTTTCGTGCCAATGGTTGATTGCGATTCCTACTACAGTTAGGTGGTGGTGACTATGATTTCATGGTTGAGTTTCAAATGCATGCTAGCTGTGAACCATATAACAAACCGGGGTTTGGTTTTGTTACTGCTGGATTAAGGTTTTAAAACTTTGCGCCAATGGAACTCCACCTGGAAAATGTGGCATAATATGTATTAACTATGGCTTTGGGTCGGGGTTAGGCCCTAGCCCCTAATGCCTAACCTACAATCTCATGGGTATGGGGTGACCAAGGACCAGGGCTCAACTTCATCCTTATCCCCCAACCACCAACAAAATAAACGTTAAATAGAATATGCCACCTATACAAGCTAAGTTCCACCAGTGGTAGAGTTGTAAGACTCTATGTTACTTGATGAAAGGTTCTTTGTTCGATCCCCTGTGAGGTATGTTTGACCAATAACAATAATTTTAATACATTGTTGGGAGGCCATGTGGCAACCATCCATTGGCCCATTTGGCCTCCATTCATTGGATGACATAACATGACAAACAACCAACCAAAATGCATTAAATTTTGACCAATAAGATGAGGACACTTGGTGAGATGCCATTGGTCCTAAAAATATAGTCAACCTATCCATTCACCCTACATAGTCTGCACATGAACTGCCCAGTCAATCTACCTACAACCCAACTTCAAAGTTTTTATATATTTAGGAAAATGAATAGAACATGATATCGAGAGAATATGATATTCTTTTTGAGCGATTTAAGTTGTGTTGGATTTAGGCAGACGAGATATATGTTTTGGTACTAGTTTCCATCACTTTTGAACACTTTGAATTTTGATCACTTTATTGATCCACTAGATCAATAGATGAGGTTGCAACTTGGGTTTTCTCAGTCATGGTAGTAGATATAGACTGAGAAACCATAGTAGACTCAGTCATGGTTATTTGTCCCAAAGAATACTTCCAAGGGAAACTCAAAGATAAGTTGAAAGGAAAAGAATCTTAAAAAGGAGGCTAATTTGGAGTATGAAGAGAAGGAAAAGGATGGGCCTAATAAAAATGAGCCTCTTCTTGAATGGGAGAGGATGGTTTAGGTTCTTCCTATGGAATCTCTTTGATACTCACAAGACCAGGTGGAAGGAGTTAACTGTCAAGTCCAAGATATACAGTTTGGGGTTATGTCTGAGACATAGGAAGAGAAAGAGAATGTCCTGAAGTAATAGGTGTAGATGCATGAGGTACCTTAGGTTGTATAACCACAGATTGAGTTGTATCTGATTTAGTATATTCAGGTTCAATAACCTCAGGTAAATATATTTCAAGTGCTTCAGTTTTTACTGTGTCAAATTCACTAGCCAATCAAGATGTAATATTGGGCTCCGTACTCACAAGAAAAGATGATTATGGTGAATCTAACTCAGATGGAGGACTAGAAGCAATAACTCCTGAAGTAATAGATTTAGTAGTCTACATTTTCTTACACTTCTTGTGATGGCTAGGAGTTTCCTCAAATGGAAGAGGAGGCTTATTTTTAATTCTATGTGAATGATAGGGTAAAGGTTTTTGTTCTTCCATGTTGTATTAATAAATTTTAACAATTAATACCAAAAATAAATAAAAGAGGGTAAAATAGGTATAAATTTTTATTAAGAAACTGTGAACTGCAATATACAACCTTGGAGAAATAAGGACTTACATATGAGCATGAAATCTCCCTGAATGTTGTGATCGGCGTATCACAATGTACAAGGCAGTCGAATTTGTTACCTATGGCGAGGATAGCAACCTATGTTGGACTTCCAAAATATACTTGACAACATGTGGAAGTGCAGTCCATCTTAGTGTTATCTAATGTGTAACTATACGATGCGAGTGTCCCCATATAATTTTCATGCGTAGACCTCCATCCAATATACCGAGAGGTATGTGGAGAATGGTCTGATACACTTACATACGTGGAACATGATACCACCCTTAAAATACCACACAGGAAAAAAGCGACAACTCCTATGTTTATATATAGTGGAACACATCTCTTGCCTAGACCTCTAGATGTTTGTGTTAATGTTACAAATTCTCCTTATGTTGATTCAATAAATTTTAAATCTTATCTTGAGTTAAGTTTCATTTTTCAAGGCTCACCACGAATTTCACCTGAGTACCCTAAAATGAAAACTAGCATGATAAAATGAAACTTTTATTTTCAAAGAAAATAGATTTATGGGAGGGAAAATAACAAATAATATGCAACATACAAGATGCAAAAAATAAGATCATTGATCAATTCCCTAATATAATTGTTTCTAATTACAATTTCGCTCACAAAATCCTAGATGCAATGCATAATGCTTAAGATTCTTCTTTTCAATTCCACTTAATTTCTAGATGAAAACTAAGATATCTTCCTAATCATTGATGAAAAAAAAATCAGAACGACGGTCGAAACACCAATTCCTTCAAGCAATCCAATTATCAAGCAATCATTTTGTCAATAACCTGATGACAACAATAAAAAAAAATCTAAACAAACTCTTATCAAAGGCACTCAAAACCAAAAAAAATATTATGAAGGCTTATGAGAGAGCTAAACACACTAAGGGACATAAGGAAGACCAAATGGGATAAAGTTAATCAAATATCAAAGCATGAAAATGATTTTTTTGCATGAAATGGGGGTCAGCATAGGTGCAGATAGGTTACCATTTCTTTGCAAATCAAGTGTAGGGAAAGCTAGGGTGCTCTGCAACGCTCTGTTAGCAAACCAAAGGGTGCGTTGATCAAGGAAAAGGGAGTTTCTGACACAAAAAATAAAATGAAACTCAATGAAATGTCTTCCTAGGGTCAAATCAAACCAAGGCATTGTAGGTCTATTCAATAGGTGTAACAAGGGATAAATTCAAGGAAACCACTAAGGGAATGAATTTATCCCCACTGGAATTTCCAACTTGTTATACAGAATCTATGACTCCGGACAAAAGTATCTTCACTAGACCTACTAGCTTGGTCTAGAAAAACAAAAAACAAAGACTATAAAGTTCTCCTTAGAGAAATTAGAGAATGGAAATATGGTTACTTGTGATCCGTTGCAAGCTCTTCTCTCCTCTTGGCATGTAAGCTCCAACCGTAGCTTTAATCTCTATAATTAGAACCTGCACAAATAATCAATGCAAGCCAAAGATCTAAAACATCTATGTAGCATTATCCAATCACTCTATTCAATGGATCAACATAACATTGAAATATATGAATGTAAACATAACATAAAACATATAGTAAAACATTATACTCTTTGTATTAATATGAAAGGAGAGAATTTACAACAAAAAGTGGAAGTTGATGTTGTAGATATTTCCCAAGTTGAATTGTCCTTCCTTGCACAATATACACCTCAAAGTCACCCTAATGCATGGGAATGATAACTCTCTTATGATCAAAGTAGTAGCATAATGGTATGATTACTCTCCACAGGCCAACCCCTAGCTTGTGGATGGTAGTAAATATATAGGAGAGGATGGAAGTTTAGGAATTATTATCCATTTACCAATCTATGATTGAGATCCACTCTTGATGGGAGGATGAGATCAAGGGATAAGAGGTGAAATATCCAAGGTAGGATGAGATAAGATTCAAAGTTATTATCCAAGGTATATTATTGTAACAACTCCTAGAAGCTTTAGGATTATTTTTATTTCCTCAATTTCTAGAACCAGTGTAGCCCCAACAAGGGAAAACCTTCTCTGATCATAGAAGGTGCATAACTGAGCAACCTATTGTTGAATGTAGGTCCCTAAAGGGCCAGGGTCCATTGGGCCTTAAAAACACTGAAATGAAGTAGTAAAGGTCAGAAACTCTAGGATTTGGGAGAGTCATGGTTAGGCCATTATGTAGGGATGAGGACAAGGTGTTCATGGATGTTGATTGGTCTAGTTTGTAGGCCTATTGACTAGATGTGACAAAATGACCTATAACAATATGGAAAATGATGACTCATGACCTGACATGACATGACACTAATTATATGGATTATGATGACATGGAAATGTCAAGCCATTCTTTGTTGATGCTTTCATTGTTTCTTCGTGGAATATGAAACATGTTATTCTTCTTCTTCTTCCATAAGGCTTGAAGGTTGGGAGTCTTCAATGTGATATTTATTTCTAGTTATTGTCGTAATATGGTGTCCCTTTGTATTTCTTGATTGATAAACTTGAATTAACAACTTCAAAGGTATCTTTTAACAAGGTATCCTTCTTCATCTCCTTCATCATCATCTTCTCGTAACATGATATAATACCTGCAGCTAAAAACCATTCATGATAAGACGACATCATTATGATAAACCCCTTTTCTAACTTGTTTCATGAAAACCATTGAATGAGTTGGAAATGAGTGATAGGCTACAAAACAAGCTCAAGGATTGCACATTTGTGCAACTCATGAGGTCAGCGCCTAGGATTGAGCCTTTATATTGCGCATTGTGTAGTTAAGGTAATCCAGGGTTAAACATATTCGTATTTTAGGGGCTCAAGGGGTCTGGCTTAAGGCTTGAGGCTTGACTTTGACCACTATGTAATTATGGAGAGATAGAGGCCAACCGATTGCGCATTCATGCAATTCAAGAGGTCGAGGTTGAGGCTTGTTTTTTGAGATTGTGTAGTGTGCAAAGGAGACTAACCAAAGGTAGAGACTACACAGTTCTGGAGTTCAAGGGTCAGGATTGAGCATTAAGACTACGTAGTGCGCAATTCTGGAAGGCAAGGACTACACATTATGTAGTTCCAATAGGAAAGGACTAAGTTTGAGGGCTGACACTATGTAATGCATAGTTCAGAAAGGCTAATTGAGGTCACGTTGTTGGGGAAGGAACTTTTCCGCATTTGGATAAGTGTGGGATCGATGAGGCCAAAGTGAAAAAAGATAAAACTTGATTATGATCACACACTTATAATAGTTTTTGACACAAAATTGGCCACTAAGAACACATGAAAAACATAATACCCCCAATGTGATGACATTGTGACAACTTTCCCCAAGTGCGACATTAAAGATATAGTTTGTGACAACATTTGTGCTACAATACTTGAAACTTTGGGAATGAGTGTGAAACATGTCTAGATGATAAGCATGGCTGGTTAGCACCAATATCACCCCTTGAAGCAAACCAAAACTACATGTGTGCGATGTGTGACACTTTCCATCCCAAAAGAGGAAATTTGTGAGAGTAAGAGGAAAGTGAAAATGACACTTACAAAATGTGAACGAAATTGAAAGCGGCACATGAAAAAATGAAGATGGCATTACAATAACACTTATTACAATGAAAAAAAGAAAAATCGATAGTAATAAACATGAAAGGGACACTAGTGAAGAAGAAGAAGAAGTACAAAAGGTTAGCAAAATACTGCAGTGTCACAAGACCCTTTAATACTTTTCAACATTGTCTTTCGAGTCGAAGGGAACATCCTTCATTTGAAGTATTATTAAACAAAATATGAAAGAAGAGATAAGACATAAAAAGGAAACCAAATCTAAGGACAAACCAAATGGAGGCTAACCGAAAACAGGATGCAAGACGAAAGTAAGAAAACACAAGAAAGAGTACAGAGAGCGAGTAAAAGATGAGTGTGCAAGGGAGACGGGTATGAAAATAGACCTACTCCTAACCTATCCAGTTAAAAGGTCAGGGTCAAGTGCAATGGAATTTATAATGTAGCCATTGTAACTTCTCCTGACCTGCATACATAAATATACAAGCGATTAAACATATGTAAAACAATGTGTAATAGAAAATATAAGTGCTTAAATAACTTGCACAACAAATTGAATGTCTTTCCTGTCAGTAGAAAGACATGTCATAGAAACTACATCTAACCAGCTCGCACTCTTACCTTTTTGATAAAAACCATAATTATAAAAACCTCGGAAGCTTCTCGCAAATGTATCTTCATTTGTATTTTCCTCCTTAGCAAGCATGAGAAAAGATCAAAACTTTTTAATTTCTATGAAGCTTGCAAGGTAATATTGTTCCAACCATTTAGCGATTGGATCATGAAATTTGAAACAATCCTCTTGAAAACCCTGAAATCTTTGAAAACATAATTTTTTTCAATTAAAAACGCGAGATCAGGATGAGAATATTGTAAGGGAAAATGAATGTGATCATATTCAGAAGGCTTGTAAAGATAGTGAGGGCTTGACATAACCATTAGTGAAGGCCGAAGTGCCTCAGCTACTTGAAAAGTATCCAAATAGTGAGATAAACCATAAATATTAATCAATGTGAAACAAATTGATCGGATATAATGGTGGGAAAATGGTAAAATGAATGAAATTTAATATTATGATAGATGGACCATTTGTGGCACGATATTCTCGGTTATAAAACAAAAAATATAGATTAGTTTTAATAGATTTGCAAATTCCTTGAACAAAATAATCATCTTCCTCGCATGATGCATATAACAAACCATTTCCTTGTTACTCAATACAAACTGCACTAGCATCATAATTGTTGAAAGAAGTGAAAAGGAATGCCAACATAATAGACGCATGGAACTAGTCAGGATACAAAGGGTGAAGAATAATTTGATTTTCCAAATAATGCATGCATTCATTAGCACTCAAGGGTATTTCAAGTACGATGAAGAAAAAAATTCACAAAATAACTTTCAAAATAAAAACCAAGAGCTAACTATTCTGAAATGTAACAGATAGACATGATTCCTTTGACCAAACACATTCTTTGAAATGATCAACTTCATAGTTCCATGCTTCTATGATAGATATACATTCCAAACCTGAGTTAAGTATAATAGCCTTGCATGGAGATGAATCATATGAAATAGAATCTTGAATCCGACCAAAAACCGAATCTTGAAAGTTCAAAATACTACATCCAAAATACCAAACATCTTTCAAGAAGGAATTTACATCTAGTGAAACCATGCAAAGAAAATATTTTTGTGATAAAAAACATATATGACATAGTTCATGGATCTTACCAAATTCATAATATCCTGATAGAACCATCAACAAAATTTGAAGTGCCTTGACTTCTTGACAATTCCCAGAAATTTCAAGGATTGTAAAACCATTCTGAATATTGAATCAGATCATGCATGGTTTGAGGATAGCTACTTACACTGATTTCAATGATACCATTACTAAATAAATGACAACCATATCTCTCACTAATTTGATCATATTTTAAAAATCCAACAACCAGATTACTCAAGTCAAAAGATTCTTCTGATCACAAATCTAGTGATGTATGGATCAGAGAACTTACATGAAAAAACTTATTTTAAGAGTTTTATTCATGAAAAATAGGATATGATAAGGGATGGAAGGAATACTCAATGATTTGATAGTTTTCATTTTCATCATGGATAACCTAATTACCTTGTATCAATTGAGAATTTAATTCATCAGATGAATAAATTGAAAAGCATGGTGTATCTGCATTGCATGTATATGCATCACAAATGGTAGAACACAAGGGATAGTGAGATGGAAAGGATGTTTCCATAAGAACATTTTCTTTGACCGAATCAGATTCTATATCTAAATCTTTCAAATCAAAATCTTCTTTAGGAACCGCAAGATCAGTCGGCGAACTTGGGCATTCATCATCACATACATCAACAGAGTCATCATCATCAGAATGATTGTTTCCCAAGACTACGGATCTAAAAAAATTGATTTCATTTTATTCACTACAGAGATTAGTAGATTGAAAATAATCCAAGAATGAGGAAACAACTTCTTAATATAGATGGTTTTGAAAGAGGGAAGAGAGGTCAAAAGTCTCTTCACCTTTCTGATCCTCTACCCATGTAACATGACCATATTTTACTTGATCACAATTTGAACTAAAAACCTAAAAATCAAGAGAGTGTAAAGAGCTAAGTGGTGTAGCATATTTATCAAGTGGATCATGGTACAAAGAGTCATGGCATGTAGATGATAGAGGATGACAAATTTCCCATGAATAAGTAACATTTTTAGTGGAACCGGATTCAAGATTGTTGTTAAGAGTGTTAATGTAATCTTGAGGAATGAAAGGATTAGCCTTAATCCTAGGCTCCATGAACCATTCTGAGGTTTCCTCCATCAGATCTAGATCATGAGAAGTGGATGAAGGTTGAACAGACAAATCAACCATTTTATTTTAATATTTCCCATTTTTTTCATCATCTCAAGGAGGTACCCACATCACAACTGAAAAAGTGTGAGGACAACAAACAAAAGGAATAATAGGTTCCTCCTATGAAATTAGAGGTGTCTCATGATTTACAAAAGCTGGGGAAGAAGAAACATCAAGAGGTTCAAATTAATCGTGCAAAGAGATATGAACCAAACGCTCAAAATTTTGTTTAAATAAATCCCAATCCATGTCTTCTTCAATAAATTCATAATAAAGGTGAAGGAAGTGATCAAAATTTTTTTTAATTGATTCATTAGGATTCATTCTTAGTTTATTAATTATTTTCATAACATCCTGGTAATCATGCCTATCAAATTTTAAATGAAGCTCCTTGATGAGTTTTTCAAAAGAATGATTGGAAGCGGGTGGTAGGGTATGACACCATCAGTTAACTCAAACTTCAAGTGTGAGTTAGAAAAGAATAAAATCCAATTTCATAGTGTTCACAAATATTAACAAAAATAGATGCATGATCGGTAATGTGTGTATTACCCTCAGTATCAAACTTAAATTGAGACAAGTCATCAAGTTATTTTGTGGAGATGAAACATTTACTAGGAGATAGGTTAGAGAAACATTATAGGTTTATGATTTGGGGATGAGCCATTTAAGATAAGAGATTCAAAATAGAATCAATATGCAGAACTTGTCATTTGGCCCTCCTTCTAGTTCCATTTGTTGATGGTCCTATAATTTCGTCAACCAAGGGGATCTCCCCGATGAAAAGTATGAAACAGACCACATCGTTTGGTGTGGTAGCCCTTTCGGAAATAAGGATTGAATGCCATATTTTATTAGAGATTTTCCTTGGATACAATGGTCAACACAAGAGATTAATTCACATGTACTTTTAGGTGAACAAGTGGGAATGCATTTTGGAATGCTCAATTGTAGAATGTATCAAGGTTCTTCCATCGAAAGGGAGAGAAAAGTGAGCCTTTAAAAGAAAAGTAATAGTATTGATATAGTATAGACACATAGACATATACATATGACTGAATCATTGGAAAACTAGCGCAATAGTTCACATAGAAGAAACATTGTTAAAAAACATATGAAACACCTTTAACAAGATAAGTACCAAAGCCACTAAAATAGTTCAATTTCCTTAGTACATATGAAAACAACATACATCATAAACATTCAAATAATAGTCTTACAATATTTACGACATACGAATGAAAGCGTGTTGGCTCAATGAGCTTCAAAATTAATAAAAATTTCATAGATACATCAGTACAGTGACTACCACTAGCTCCAATAGTGGAGCATTAGAGAAACTGCTTGCTCCTCCAAAAGAACTATTTTCCTCTCTAATTCCTGGTAAGAGGAGCCAAGGTGAAAAGTCCTTTGCAAGAGCTATGAGGGTGTATATATAACAAATGGGGTGACCATTCACCTCCCTTATGACTCTTGGACCACCCTTATGACTGTTTGATGTCTCTATGACTCTTTGACACCTTCATGACTTTTCACATTCTATGGATGACTCTTGGAATTCCACTTTACATTACATTTATCCAATACAAAATTTGCATAATCCAGAAATGATGTGACAAATGATGACTCATGACATGACATTGATGAAATGGATTATGATGACATGGAAATTTAAAGTCATTCTTTGTTGCTGCTTTCTTTGTGTCTTCTTGGAAGATGGAACATGCTCTTCTTCTTCCTCCTCCATAGGGCTTGAAGGTAGGAAGTCTTTAATGTGATCTTGATTTCCATCTGTTATAGCAATATGGTGTCTCTTTTTCTTTCTTGATTTATCAACTTTTCTTAGCAACTTCAGGGTATCTTCTAACAGGGTCTCCTTCTTCATCACCTTCATCACCATCTTGTCATAACATGATATAATACCTGCAACTAAAATCCAGTCATGACAGGACGAAATCAGTCTGATAAACCCCTATTATAAATTTCTTCATGACAACCATTGACTTAGCTAGAACTGGGTGATAGGTTGGGAAACAGGCTCAGGGATTGTGTAGTTGCACAACTTACGAGGTCAAGGGCCAAGGCTGAGCCTTGATACTGTACAATGTGTAGTTCAAGCAGGCTAGGGCTAGAAATCTACACAGTTGAAAGGCTTAAGGGGTTAGGTTGAAGGCTTGAGGCTTGAGGTTTCCCACTATGTAGTTATGGAGGGACAAAGGCCAAGGGATTGTGCAGTTCAAGAGGTCAAAGCTAAGGCTTGTTGCTTGAGACTACAGAGTGCGCATAGGATACTGACTGAAGGAAGAGATTGTGTAGTTCTGGATCTCAAGGGTCGATACTAAGCACTTAGACTCTGTAATATGTAGTTATGGAAGGTAGGGTTTGTGCATTGCACAATTCCAAGAGTTATGTCTAAGCTTGAGGGTTGAGAATGCGTAGTGCACTATTCAACAAGGCTGAGTGAGGTCAAGTTGCTCGAGAAGGATTTTTTTGTATTTGGCTAAGTGTGGGATCAATGAGGCCAAATTGAACAAAGATAAAAATTGAACATGATCACACAATTAGAATAGTTTATGACACAACATGAACTGCTTGGAACACATGAACAACATAATACCTCCAATGCAACGACATTGCGACAAATTTCCCTAAGTGTGACACTAAGATACACTTTCCGACGATAGTGACGACACTTGTGTCACACTGATTGAAACATTGGAAATGAGTGTGATACATGTCTATATGATAATAATGACTCCTTAGCACCAATATTACCCATTGAATCAAACCAAAAATACATTTGTGCGATGTGCAACGCTCGCCATGCCAAAAGAAAACATTTGCGAAAGTAAGAGGAAAGTGAAAATGACACTTGTAAAATGTGAATGACACTAAAAGTGACACGTGTCAGAATGAAGATAGCATGAAAATGACACGTATTATAGTGAAAAAAACCAAAATTGAAAATCGTAAACAGGAACGCGACACTTGCAAAAGAGAAGGTGCGCCAAAGTGACAGTTGGAGAAACTCATCGAAATAGAAGAACAAACACAACCAAAAGTGAGAGATTGTTGATGAAAGTGCTTACTGAATATTGAAACAGGTTGAACATTGCACAGGCACTATCTTGATGGAATTTTGCTATGCATGTTTAAGCTTGCATAAAAGAGTGTGCTCATGAACTTGTTGCGGACTAGGAATTTGTGAGCAGATGACTTTAACGCTTATCAACTAGCCATAAAGTGACTATGAAACGAATGATCACATTATCCATAGTAAGCTCCAAAATTCAAGTGTTAACCAAATTTTGAAAGGTGTTTGTCGCATCAACATCACCTTATTGAACCAAAATTCCTTCATCACCTCTCTAAAGGAATTCCATATTGATGCATATGGGTCCTTCACTCCATGTTCAATATGCGTTACATAAAGGATATGTTGGTGGGCTATTATCATTGGTATAAAAACCACTCATTTTTTATATTAGGTAATAAAAATGGGGATTTTTTTAAAAAATTATGTTTTTTTGGTGTGCAAATTACTTTTACACAGAAAAAAACAAAAAAACAAAAAAACAAAAAAAAACAAAAAAAACAGTGTATAAAGGTTTTTACACCAAAAACTTTTTTATTTTCTTCATGTACATATCGTTTTTTCTATTTTCTTTTATGGTTTATTAAATATAATTTTCCAGAATGATGATTTCATGTTTTTATAACCGTTGGATGATCACTCCTTTTTTTCCAAACATGCTCGATCCATTTTGTTTGTGATTCTTTATCACTTTTTGAGGTTATGTCAATTGTTAGGAACTTTTCCCATACTTGATGTATTTCAAGATCCATTAGCAGCAGTTTTATTCTTTCTCACATTAATCCTTTTCTACCTGACACATCAATTTCCATCATTATTATCCTTCATCAATTTCCATGATTATTTACATTTATGAAAATTGACGATCTTTCAGGATCCATTAGTATCGGGTTGATTATTCTTTCACCCAATAAACATTTTCCCTAATATGATTGATACCTGATATCTTATGTAATGTTCCCATCATTTAACGTTCTTCGAAATCAGTCAACACCGGGTTAAAATATAACAACTTATTTTTGTACTTCCGATATTGTTGAAACTCGACACATCAAACGATGCCTACGTTAAATGATATATTTCAGAATCTATTAGCATTGGGTGGTAAATTTTTATATATTTCTCAATTTCCGTAAAAACACATAATTATTTTGTAAGCCGTAGAATCCAGAAAAGTTAATAAAGGGTGATATGATATACATAGATTTTAACAGTAATTACACTTCTGGTGATGAATTACACTAAGTAGTTTGCAATGCATTGGTTCTCAATTATTTATGTGACTTTCTGGAAAATTTCTGATTAAATTTGATATGGATCACAAAAGCTTACACTCTCAGGTAATTATTCTTATTTCAGGTTATATTTGTTTTGGTTTGAAAATTCATTATAATTCCATTAAATCGTTGCAAGGAGATGGGTCCCTTGTTCTACAAACAAAAGGGTCTCATATACCAATTTGGTGTCTAACTTGACCATGACCTTAAAATTAGATAATAATAATCACTCCAATCAATATGTATAATTCTGAACGGATAATCGATATCAATGAAAAGTGACATTGATGTTAAATGATGGTCCTAAACTTTGTTTCTTTCTGGAAAATAAAGTAAATGTTGTGTCTATATTCTTGATAGACAAGGCTCGATATTGTGAAGAAGCACCATATCCTATATAACTAATTGTCACAGCTATAATAACTTCAGAGAAATTTTGAACTCAAAGGGAAACTAGAATTGAATGAGTATGATTGAAATTTTTTTGTTTCGTGTTTAACTCACTACGCATTTTAAAATACTAGTTTTAATGTTCTTCATATATTTTGTAAAACTTCATACACTCTTGTTTTACTCTTGCACTCAGATTATTTCAAATTGATAACTACCCCAGTGTATTTTACTATCTCTTGCAAGTATTCCTAGGAAGTACACATTTTATGGATAAATAACATGTTATTATGTTAATCTTATGATAATTCTTGTTGATGCAGTGTGCACAATTACTCCTTTCCCTCCCATGAAGTGGAATTGGTATTTTTATGAAGAACCTATTCATGTGTATTGCTTTAAACTCTTGGAATCAAAATTAAAATATAATTTATATGATATTTGCGATAACTTTCATGTTTCTTTATATTCTTTACTTTTTCATCAATTCCCTCCCATGATCACCTAGGATGCTATGCATTCTCTCAAAAGTATCAGATTCATATATAGATGAGGATTTTTCTTCTATTCATGTATACAAGTGTGAATATTCTCCACATCGACTCCCTAAATACATACTAAAAATATCCATTGTGAGAGAGGTAACATAGCAGATTGTTATTAGTAGTATTGCTTCATTATTGAAGAAAACCTAGAAAACTATTTGGCCTTATTTTCCAATTCCAATTTGAATTTATACTTTTTCGAAAGCCCAACATGTTGTTTTAGAAGAAAAACATCTGGGCAACATTTACTTGGTTTGAGGAACCATGAGAAAACACAATCCTAAATAAATTTCTTTAAAACATTGTACTGCAACTAAGACCACTTTATACATTCTTGATAAATATCCTTTTGACATGTTTTTTCAAGGGGACAAAAGTTTTGATAAAGTCTTACAAATATTCTTCGGCACTCCGTCAATTATATCTCGAGCTCAAGAGATGGCATTCTTGTAATGATGCTATGCAGCTCTGGATCCTTCTTCTCAAATCTCTAGAACTTAGTGATGTAGGCATTTGTGCTTCCTGTCTGTCTCAAGTGGACTAGCTCTCTGAGGTGCAGCTCTGGATCTTTCTTCTCAAATCTCTCCAACAACCTCTGAGTGAACTCTTGATATGAATTGATGTGGATATTTCCAAGTGTGATCAACCCATGGTACCACCATTCTTGGGCATCTCCCTCCAAGTGAAGGGCGAAAAATTGTATGGAATTTGCTTCCTTCATTGGATTCAAGTGAAAATAGGTGTCCATCTTTTGGATCCAAGCCCATGCTAAACTCTTTTCTCCCTCATCAAATTTTGGAAGTGTGACATTCCCTGCCAACCTTTGCACCTCATGGTTGGATGATCCTCCTCTGAAATAATGACTAGGCCCTGTGGTACGTCTCTCCTTTAGGTCAATGAATTCACCAAAGGACATCACTCATCTGATCCAGGCATCCAAACCCTCATGCTCGTCGATGCCTTATGCAACCGAGTGCAATAGATCTTCAACTGGATTCGGCTTCCTCTCAGGCTCTGGCTCCTCTATGAAATTTGGCATCAAAGTTCTGCTAGTCTTCCCACGTTGTGGAGTGTGTGGGAGTTGGACTCTGTGGCTACCTCCTGCTCTGGAACCTCCATCACCTTGAGCTTATGCTACTCCATCGGGACTTCCACACACATGCAAACCCATCACCTGCCACATCATGTCCATCATGATCTGCCCCTGCCTTGTCATCTATTGGTTTTCTCTCAACAACTCCTCCAAAATTTGATACTGGCCCATTGGCCTAGGCTACTCCTCCTCATCATGTTGGTCCATTCCTTCCCTCCCAGATTCTATTTCTGTGTCTGAAAATGGGTCTGCATTACATTCTCTCCCACAGCCTCTACCTCTGCCTCTACCATGGACTCTATGGGTCTGATTAATATTTTTAACAAAATGGGATTAATACTTTTAAAAATCAGATGAAACCTTTTCATAAAAAAATTTACACATTAAAACAATATTCATATCCTATTTATGTGGAGTTCTTTAGAATGGAGAAATGGGCAGCTCGATAAATAAGAGGTTACAAGAACATGCCACAGATTTGAGGCACCATAGGACTAAGTCCTATGTTCTTGTTGAGCATGTTGGAAAGACTAATCATCAGATTTGTTTAGAGGAATCTACGGTTATCTCGAGGGTGGAGCATTTCCATCACCGCAAATTCCGTGAAGCTCTTGAAATTGAGAAAAAGTCATGTACTTTGAATAGAGATGATGGATGGAAAATCACCACTTGCTGAATTTTGTCTCTAATCTCTTACGAGTGGTTTGTGAGTGTGTATATCTCTAGTTTCTTTTTAATATTTTATTTTTGAGGGGTTTATTTTTTTTATTTTTATTTTAGATCTTGTGTTCTTAAATAATTTTGTTATGATTTTAGATTTATAATTATTATTATTATTATTATTATTATTATTATTATTATGTTTTTGGAGTTGTCTTTAGTGCAACATTTTGGAGTTTCAGGTGTCGGAATCCGCTGAAAATTTTTGAGGTAAAATCTTGGTTTTTGTTATTTAAACTAGTTTTTTGACTCTATATATGGATTCAGCACCCTCAAAAACCCCTAGGGCACTTCGATTGTGCAAGGTTAGCAATCAAACTTCTCTTTTCAATGAATTCTTGCCCAATTTTAGAGAAATTACGCCGGAAAAAACCACCGTAAAAGCCTTCAAAAACTCGCACTAAAGACTGCTAGTTTTCATTATATTTAGTATCAATTTTAATTTATTTATATATTTATTTATTTTGGTTTTTATTTATTTATTTTTGTTTTTGTTTTAACTAATGTTCACTCTTCTTTATTGTTTATTTTGATTGATTTGTTTATTTTTTATTTATTTATTTTTAGTTTTTCATATATCTACTTATTTATTTTCAACTATTCTGATAAGCTTAGTATTAATGTCTTGATGGTGAACTACACTGAGTAGTTCGAAACCCTTCAAATGATATTGTGATGTTTCGGAAGAATTAGTTAAACAATAATGGATCATAGATATTTACAATTTGGAAGAAAAGAAAAAAACAAACAAACAAACAAAAAACAAAACAAAACCAAAATAAATAAATAAATAAATATATATATATATATATATATATATATATATATATAAATATATATATATATATATATATATATATATTTAATAGTTAATTTAATTTATTAATGAAATAAAATAGATTTTATAAAGTAAAGGTTTTTAATAAAAGATATAAAGTTTTGGGGTAAATTTGTTTTGCAAAGAAAACAAAGGACATCTATGTATAAACAAGGTTGCCCCCTCCCCCCTACCCTATTTGGCTTTTACATTGACAAGTTAGAAGGTTGTTTAGAGGAAGCAGGATGTGCTGGCATGATCTAAGCTGGGATAGTCATCATCCTTCTTCTCTATGCTGACGATATTGTTCTTCTCGCAAGGTGCCCATCTGATTTTGATAAGCAACTTGGACTTCTTAAGGATTTCTGCTCTACAATGGGTATGTTTGTTAACACTGACAAAACACAAGTTATGATTATCAAATCCAAGAAGGACACTTGGAGGAACTTTCTTCTTACAAGTACGTAGGAATTGATATTCATCACAAGCTCAACTGGAACTATAGCATTCAGAAAAGGATTAATGGAGGGTGAAAAGCTTATTTTTGTCTTGAAAATAATTGTAAAACGGAAAACCTCGTAATGTGGGATAGAAAGAAGTTCCTCTTTGAAACTTTAGTCACTCCTGTTATCTTATATGGATGTGAGGTTTGGGGTTGCAGCATCTCTAGAGAATCCTAGATAAATATTGAGTAAATCTAGAAGCGTTTTGTAACATATAACCTTAAAATTAAAAGCAATACACCCTATCCTATTCTCCTTACAGAAGTGGGTCTTTCCCCTATCGAGAGCCTAGCTATGACTAGGCTTCTATTGTACAAGCACAAGCTCAATAACATAGGAGACCATAGACTTCTAAGCTAGCTTTAAATTCCAACCAAAACCAGCTAAGGCTTAAAAGATGTTGGTATAAAGACACCAAGGCCTGGTTAAACCATTGGGAGATCGACGAGAATGTTGCATTGCAAAACATTAATAACATTAAAAAAATTGTTACTTCTAAGTTCAAAGAAAAAATGTGGTGTGAGAAAGATCTAGCAGCTAAAAGAAAATTAAGATATTATAAGGAGGTCATCAACCCCACCCTCAAAGATCAAAAGTATCTCTTTGTTTTAACTAGCTCAAAGAGGAAAATTAATATAGCCAAGATTAGAACGAACTCTCATGAGCTCCATAGTGAAACAGGTCGTTGGACAGTTCCTAAAACACCATGGTTGGAAAGGATCTGCCATCTCTGTGAGAGTATGAACATCGAGGATGAAAATCACTTCCTCTTAGAGTGCCCCGTGTACAACCACATTAGAGCTCAATTTCATAATCTTTGTTGTAACACTGACCTTCCTAGCCTTTTAATATGTCAAAATTATAGTGAGCTTGGGAGGCTTCTCTCCAAGCTTTTCAAGCATAGGAATAAAATCTTAAATCAAACTAAATAACTCTTTTCTTTAGGTCCGATCAAATATTGGTCTCAGTGGACGTTAACCATCATCATCATCATCATCATCATCAAAAATAGGCAAATATAACAAACTTATTTCTAACACAAACTATTGAACATTAACAAACACATGCTTACATTATTAGTATTTAAAATTAAAATTTAATCTTATTTTATTAAATACTATTATTATTACCAAAACATTTTAAAGGCATTGACTGAATCAAATTATTGAATTAACTCAAGGAAAATATATCTTTCAACACTTTATTGCTTTTCAATATAGGCATGAAGTTTTAACTTCTTCGAATATTTTTCCATTGTGAGTAACACTTTGAGCAAGTTTATGAATTATAACGACAAAATAATATAAACTATTGATGAAGTTTATATATATATATATATATACTTTAATTTAATTATTTAAATTACCTAAAATTACTTGAGCACGTCTTTATTAAAATATTTCATTAAATATAAAAGAACAAAAATAATAAATAATAAATACATCAAAAGTTATTACATTATTTTAATATAATTTTAACTCTATTATTTTTTACTTTAATTTATCTATATTTAAACTAAATAACAAGTACTAATTACTATATAATATTTATTGTATTTGATACGCAAAACATACTTTGTTATTTTATATAAAAGAAAATATATATAATTTTAAAGTGGCCTTTGCTTTAAGTATGAATGTGTGATGTGTGATGGTTGTTTTGGCATTTTTTTTTATGGATTCGGTGCCTATCTGCTGGGACATGGGGTGATGTGTCTATCCAACCAATAGATGAAAATTTATTTGAGACTGAAATAGATGACTCGGTGCTTATCTGCCGAGACGTGGGGTGATGTGTCTATCCAACCAATAGATGAAAAATTATTTGATTGAAATAGATGAAAAATTATTTGAAACATACGCCACCTTGGAGCTAGGAAAAATTATTTGAAACGTAGGCCACCTTGGAGCTAGGAAAACTTATTGGACACAGATGCCCTTCGTGACCTCTTATAATGATTTTTACGTTGATCTCTATATTTTAGAAAAGTACACAACAACGACGGTGATTCTTCAAATTGGTGACAAGTAATACAATCCATTTAAAATTATATTAAAATAATATTAATGTTTTTTTTTAAATAAATTCAAATATATACCATTTTTTTTTTTTTTAAATAAATTCACATATATACCATAGGAGTTTGGGCATGGAAAATGCATGTAAGGGAATAGAATCTTTGAATCCATATTTTATATTTTTCAAAAAAAAATAAAAAAATTAAATTAAAATAATATAATTTAATTGTAAAAAAAATTAATAAATTAACATATATATGGAGTTTGGAGTTTTGGCATGGCACATGCATGCAAAGGAATGGATTCTTTAATCAATATTTCAAACAAAAATAAAAGGTTACTTCCTATTTAAGACAATCTGAGTGGGTTCAATGGTTAAAAACTTGTGATTTCTCTTGGGATGTTACAAGTTCGAAACCAATGGGAGTAGGGTTGTCTATTGCTCGTCATGACCAAGCTGGAGAGATAAATGCCCCTAATGTTGGATGCCTCGTTCCTTGCGAAAGTCGTGAGTTTCTGGTATATGTGAGTATATATAGCTTACGAGCTACTACATATACTGGTGGAGGTTGTTGTTCCCTGTCTTAAAAAAAAGAAATTGCTTCCTATTTATAAAAGATTTTATTCTTTTCCAAACCAAACAAATGTCATGCATGCATATCTAAAGTTGCTTCCTATTTATAAAAGATTTTATTCTTTTCCAAACCAAACAAATGTCATGCATGCATATCTAAAGTTCTTGTAATGTAATATATTGGGGTTGAATGTTTCCACTTATGCTCGTGATTAAATGATGGTAAGAAGATTTTTTTAAGAGGATTTAATAAAAACAATTCTTAAGATAAATATTTGTATGTTCTATGTAAGGTATATATATGTTTATGTTTTCGAGGAATTATTTACACTCAATAATAAATGGGATAAATTGAGTTTGAGTATCTCTCTTTACTTTGCTTTAACAAATAATGAATTATTATTTAAATTTTATGTTGAGGAAGGTGATTAATGATAATAAAAACAATTTTTTGGAATTATTCACATTTTATTTCCTAAGAAAAATATATTTATATATTATATGAGGAATATACATGTTTTAATCTTTAAGGGCTACATTTTATGAGGAAGGTGATTAAATGATGATAAGAACAAATTTGGCAGCTATTCATATTTTATTTTCCCAAGAGAAATATATGTATATTTCATATGAGGAATATACATGTTTTTGTCCTTAAGGACTACTCAGACTTAACAACAAGGTTCGTGTAGTCAAGCTTATCATGACACTTGCAGGAATTGAAAGAATAAAAAAAATCATTCATCCCTACCACACAAATGAAACCTAATTGTTAAAACAACACAACACATACAACATAATATTATGAATATTCTAAAATATTCAATAGAAACTAAATCTCTATCATCCACTTAATAATTATTAATAATTAAATTGGGTGGTAGGAGGGAGGAGTTTTGATAATTCTCGATGTATATACAGAACTTATTTTTTTCTAGGGCTTGGGAGAGAGATCGTACAACTTAGTAGAGATGTATGACCTTTACTTAAACTTCAGTTGGTCAAGGAGTATGACATCTCTTCCATTGTCATTTTAAGTGACTCCCTCATCTTAATTCACTACCTCATTTTGGGATCCCTACCTAAGAACAATCTTCTTAAGGTCCTCCATAGAATCAATAGCATTCCAGAAGTCACCCTTCAAATTCCTTTTTCCATATCCTGCGAGGCCATAACAAGGAGGTAGATGATCAAGAAAATTTATCCTATCATCTAGAAGAGGGGAAATGTGAGGTAAATGGTTGTACATAATGGAGAGTAATTCCACGAATTATCACTACATAGCTTATACCCTCTCCCTCACATATAGAAAGGAAGAAGCTAAGGCTACTAGGAACAAGGGGGAAATCATTGTTGCATAACTATGGTGGTTGAATCTCTATATAAGGTAATGAAAATGGAGAATTTTGAACGCACCCCGAGGATGCACAAGTGGAGCACTTGGCTTAAAATCTCGCATGCCATGGAAAACTTCATGCATGCCCACCCGGAGGTTATTAATGTCCAACATGCGTTGAGAGTTAGCAAAGGACGCCTTCATCTCAAAACATTTAACTAGATTCCTGATAACATGGAAGTTTTGTGGATTCTCTACAGAAGAGGATACAATGATATCTCCTGGTGTGTGGGAAAATATTACTTCTCATCCTATATTCATGGAAACTGACCCCAGCTCCACGATGTAGGTCCTGAAGAATGGCAACATAAATTGTATCGAAGGCAACCAGACGGGTCAACATAAGGGAAGGAATATGGGGTTATATTCCATTTGAAATCCCCTATATGTCGTCATCCCCTCAAAGATAAGGCATCCCTTGGTCTATTGATTTCCCATCTAACATCCCATCTTCTGGCATATGTGAAGCTAATTCTCTTGGGAGCACTCCTGTGTGGCTTCATCTATTTTTGTCTCTTGGAGGCAATCTTCAAATCAAGGTAATTGTTTTCTTTGGAATGGTCAATTTGGCCCAATACATATCTCATTGCATGTGGACACATAGGGACCAAACCAACGCAAATCTCGTGAAACTCTAGAGGGGCTTTTGAATAGCAGCATCGCCATTCAAAACTGATATCACATTTCCCAAGTATCTTGGTCAATTTTTCTATTTTCTCCATCTACTATGTGTCAGAGTTCGTGGTCCCTCTCTTCTTGGGGAATTTTAATTTCCATTGTAGCATTCACGACAGGCACATAATGGACCACGTTGACCCTTTCCACTACGAATTATAGCCTCATTCTCTTGTGATCCGGCGAGGAGACATCAACGAACTCCATCAACATATCCATTAGGGGAATTTTGAGGTCTAAAATGGGCCTCCTATGGAAATTATAAAATAGTAGTGCAAATAATAAAATAAGATTTGATTACATCATCAAATTTTAAAGGGAAAAAAGAAAAAACTACTTTTTCAACTCATATTTTCAACTTATCTCCCAACATTTTTACTCAAATTTTGAGCGGGAGTACTCGTTGGATGAAAAATTCAATTCCTCATCCAAGGAGTACCCATGTTGCATACTTTTGATGGATCCTGCTACACGAAAAATGAGAAATACATGAAAAACGTGATTGCAATCACGGTTTTTTATGTATTTCTCATTTTTCGTGTAGCAAGGTCCATAAAAAAGTATGCAACATGGGTACTCCTTGGATGATGAATTAAATTTTGCATCCAACAAGTACTTCCGCTCGAAATTTGAGTAAAAACTTTGAAAGATAAGTTGAAAAAACGAGTTGAAAAAGTAGTTTAATTATTTTATTGTTTTTTATTCCTTTTACCCTTTTACTTAAAAATGGTGAATAATCCCCCATGGTTGACATCATCATCTTGAATCCTATTAGTTCTTAAAAAGTTTACTTTTGTTGTACATTTTTTTAGGAGGCTCATTTTAGACCTCAAAATTCCCCTAATGCACCTACCTATCAAACAAAAACTCTGAGTTGGATGAGAAACTCCTTAGTCAACAAAGCAAAACTACCATGTTGGAGGAGCAAGTAGACTGGTTGTGTCATCATCAAATAGACCTGCAAGCTTAAATCCAAAGTCATCAAAATAAAATCAATTTGTTGGAGGATGAGGTGGAGGTTCTACACAAGCAACAGATACGTCTGCAAGCCAATTGAACTCATGAAGGCAATAGGAGCATAGTTGGCAACAACCCAGAAGATTCCATCCACAAAATGTCTATTGAACCTCTTATTTAAGTTATGGCAGTCCCTAGTAAATGCATTTTGCTGTGTGGTCAGTTTTGTCAAATCTATAGTAATAAAAATTTTGGTTTTGGTTCCAGCTATAATAGATACAAATGTCTATAAATAAACTTTGAATTTCTGCTCTCTACATGTCAAGAAGACTATGTTCTCTTGGATTGAATGTAAATTTCTCCTCTTTTCCAACTAAGATGGAGACACAAACTTAATGAAAAATATCATCATTATTATTAAAAAAAAAAAAAATTATTATTAATTAAATTAAAATGGTGAAAACGGTATTCCAAAATTTTGCAACATTATTTTTTATTATGTATTTAAATTTAAATATTATGTTTTACCTATCTTCCTTTACATGTTTATTATATATATTCAATTAAAACGTTGAAGTAGTCTCTATTCAATGTAAGCATGACTATCTTCACACGTGATAATAACACCTACAAATGAAGGAACTATTTTCAATGAGGCAATTTTCTTACGTCCATAAAATAATACACCACAAAATGTTTTTGTCTCCATAGGAATTAAAGTGTTAGAATATCTCAAGTCCAAATTGAGTGGGGTTCATTTTCACCCCGCCCTAAGAGAAAAACTTTGCGGGTAAAGAGAAATAGAAAAGATCGTGGAAAGTATTTTCTATTAAAGAATTTGCTTACATAATTAGTATTGATTGTGTTAAGAGGGGTTACGAAATGTGTCATTTTTATATACCCCAAATATGGAATAGATATATATATATATATATATATATATATATATATATATATATATATATATATATATATATATATATATATATTTAAATAAAAATAAAATATATAATATGTTATAAAGAATATGTGTAATTACTTATTTGTCATAAAATTGACCTTTAGTATTTTAAAACAATATTAATTAAAAAAATTATTTAATTCAAACATAAATAAAATATTTTAAATAACTATATTGAATGAAAAAAATTTATATCAATATTATATATAGAGATAAAGTAATTCAAAGTATTAAAAAAATGTATTTTCATTTTCGAGTATAAATATAAATATAAATATAAAAAAGATGTGTAATTTCTTTATTTATAAAATTATTTCAATATAAGATTTTATTTGACTAATTTATGAAGAAATCTTTCGGTAATAATCACATTATAATGAACAAAGTCGACGCGTTTCGAACCAACCAGTGTGGTTCATCATCAGGACTAAAATATTTGACTCTTGATGTTAACTAATATACATTTAAAGTGGACTTTTTATATATATAAAAGTAAATAAATATTTTAATATTATAAAATATTTTAATGCACGCCTTAAATAAAATATTTTTTTATCTACTTGATATATAAAGACAAAAAATAACTTAAATAATCAGCTCATACTTACTCTAAATAGTTTTTATGCATGTAAAGGAATACTTTGTAAGTTATTGTAGCATTCAAAGATTATCTTCTAGGAGATTTGTACATCTATGTTTTATATCTATTACAGGTCTTTATATGACCAATGTTTATATATATGCTTCTTCTCTTCTTCCATTTCTTGGAATAATAAGCTTTTGTGTCTAATTACTCTTATTTGTTCAATACTATTTACTCTTACTTTAACAAAGTAAATACTTAGAATCTACCCTATGCAGATAGTTGAACCATCATAATTACATATACTTGTATTTCACAAATGAACATAAAGTAAAATTCTAAACCAGGTTGATTTCATTCAAATGCATACCTTCATTTATATACATGTCATTGTACTTGTGTGTGTACTAAATATACGATGAACAAAACAAAAAATAATTTTCTTTTAAATTAGCTACTACTTAATATTTTTGTACTAAAATTAAGGCATACATCAATGCATATAAAATGAAAACATATCACTAAACAACATAACACCTTATTTTTTTCACATCATTAAGAAAATTGTCCACAAGGGAGAAATTGCGAGTACTTGACTTGATAAGGTAACTCTTGAAATAATACGAGAGCTCTACCAACACCACCTAACCATTGACACGTTGTCCTCCAAAGCATTCCTCGAGCACAAGTTTGCAAGTTCTCTTTATTTTTTTCCTTTCTCTTGCTCTTCCACAATTCAACACCACGTACTCCACACTCGGTAAGAAGACAAAATCAATTACCCCTTACCAATCATTTGGTAGTTAGTAACTACCTCCACCTCACCCAATAGGTGATAGGTAGTTACTAGCTCACTTTATGAGTTCTACTTCCTATGTTATGAAACCAATGCCAAAAATGGAAGAAAAAGAGAGATCAATGCCTTATAAATAAGCCACTTCAAGGGGGCAACCTCCTTTACATTACATAAATGAACAATTCTTGGATGATACAAATGAGTAAACCTCCTTCTATATATAGGAGTCCATGGGGTCACAATATAATCCTAGCCAACCTAACAATAATAATGTAAGGGGCACAATAATAACAATATGGGCTTTTTTTCTTTTTCTTTTTCTTTTCTCTTTTTTCTTTTCTCGAATTAGTTTAATCTATTAAAAAAGGAAAAATAATTTACCTTGGCCCTAGACCTTGACTTTTCCCAAAAGAGTGGCATGTTCAGCATAAGAAGCAAAAAAATGGCGCTTGCACTAAGGGACACCGAGATCCAAACCATACATAGTTACTCGCTATACCGCCCGCGCAGGGGTGTCGACTTTTATTTCCACCGTAATGTGCATATATGATAAACTCGTAAGACAAAGACCACTGAGATAAAATAGCTAGAAAATCAAGATCAATCCCATCGAGGGTGGGAGGCGAAAAGCAAAAACCGAGACTCTAATGGAACAATTAGGCATCATGATGAGGAGGAGGTTCCTCTCAGAATAAGGCACTGTAAGCCTCCATGTCGTCATCCTCCATTGGCTTGTCCTTACCCGAGGCATCGCTTTGCTTGGAGTGATCACACCCGCCACAAGCCTTCTCCTCAACTTTAGGAGCTTTTCCTTTATCCTTGTTACGTGACACATGCATGCTACAACTATATCTGAGCCATAGCAGAAGAAGCCTCTCACTGATGCACGCGCTTATATCAACCTACCGGGGTTATTCCTTGAAAACTCAGTGCGAAATGGAGCAATTATACGGGGTCTATTCGGGGAGAAATTGTAGAAAAATTGAGCATTACGGGGAGTGTTAGAGGCAAGAGTGATAGGGTTGTCCCGCGAACGGTGGATGGCGAGTTTGGAATCTACCTCGTCCACTTGCGAGTGTTCGGATATCTACCGATGAAGTAGTCGAGGAGGGCGAAGAGGAATCCGAATTGGAGGTGGAAAGGGGTGCGTTGGGGAGGACGACTTCTAGTATTGCCCCTTCGACATCTCATGCGATGTCGTAGACACGACATGTTGATGGGCACGAAGAAGGCGAAGGGGGAGTCGGATTAACAGAGAGCCGGGCGAGATCGGGGTAATAAGGAGATCCAAAGGTCAAACAGTGGAGCGATTGCGCGAGGCCAATTCGTGAAAGATGCGACCCTTCACCTAACTCAATGCGGCGGGCTCGAGATGGCTTCTTCTACCAAAGTGGTTGTGCAATAGCGGGGATGCATAGTCGAGGGAGAACAAATTCTTTGCGGCGGATGAGGGATGTCCGAGCTCCTTCGTCATCCTCCATCTTTAAACTCAGCAGCGCTCGTCTCGCAAAGCTCTCCCGCTTTAATTCCTCATAAATGTGATCGGTGGTGTGTGCGGAGAAAACCTCACGGAGGCCCGAGCGAGCATAATGGTCGGATCTCGGCCTCTCGCTTTGATTAAATGTCATGTCGTTGATGAGGGCGCTAACTTGAATGTAATACCTCATGGTGATGGCTTGGGTGGCCAAAGTGGCCCCTCTACTTTGCCGAACCCAAGTCCCATCATCACCTTAAACCCGGCTATTCACACGCATCCAAGAAACAATATGGGGGTTATATAGGTACAACAATAACAATAAGGGGGTTACACTAACAAAAATAATAGATTACACTAGTAATATAGGGACCTATCATGCCCTTCTCCTTCAAACATTGTTCTCCTCAACGCTTGAGTAGCTTTGGATTCTTCTGTATAAAATTCTCATCCTCCCATGTAGAATCTTCAGTGGGTAAGTTCTTCCATTTGATGAGATACTCTGAAATTGATCGATTTCGTAGCTATCGAGTTCTTGTTTCCGTGACTGCTTCAGGTTCCAATATGATTTTTTCCTTCCTCATCAAGTTCTAGAAATATTGTTTGAACTGGAATTTTATCACCTATAACCTTCTTTAAGCATGAAACATGGAAAACTAGATGCACTCGCGAAGAAGCAATAAGCTCCAATTTGTATTCCATAGTACCAATATTTTGCAACACCTTGTAAGGACCATAGAATTTTGGCGATAATTTATTATCCTTCTTAGATTTCTTGAGGGACATGTGTTTCTATGGTTGTAGTCGTAAAAATACCCAGTCTCCTACATAAAAACTTTTCTCGTTGTGATGTTGATTTGCCTGTTGTTTCATTCGATTTTGTGCCAAATTTAGGTTATCCTTTAAGAGTTGGAGAACTTGTTGTTGATGCTCAATGTGATCTTCCACTGCTTGATCCTTAGAATTTTCTCTTAAATATGATGTGATGGATGGTGGATGATATACATAGAGTGCCATAAATAGGGTCATTTTTGTTGCAGTATGGAAGGAAGTGTTATACCACCATTCAGCCAGAGGTAACCACTTGACCCATTTTGTTTGTTTATCAGATACAAAACATTGAAGATATCATTCCAAACATTTGTTCCCTATCTCAGTTTGACCATCAGATTGAGGATGAAAAGATGAGCTATGAGCTAGTTGAGTACCCAAACAAGAAAATAATTCCATCCAAAAATTTCAAGTAAAAATCAGATCTTTGTCGCTTACAATAATTTTTGGGTTTTCATGTAGCTTTTGAATTGTTTCCATAAATGTAGTAGCAACTGTACTTTCTTTAAATGGATGAGATAATGCGCAAAAGTGTGCATACTTGGGTAAGTCTATCAAATACCACCATGATGACACTATTTCCTTAAAACTTAGGTAAAACTGTGATAAAATCCATTAAAATCTCCTCCCAATGTTGACTTGGGATGGATAAAGGTTGTAGAAGACCCGAGGTCTTAATTATCTCAACTTTATTTTGCTGAAAAACCAAACATTTTGCCACAAACTTTTGAATGTCAGATTTAAGGCCATCCCAAAAAAATTATTTCTTCACAATGTGGTAAGTTTTTAAAAATCCTGAGTTTCCTCCTAAAGGAGAATTGTGCAATTCCAAAAGAATCTTTTGTTTTAGTTGGGAATTATTGCAAAGATATAAGTGGTCTTTGTACCATAAGGAATCATTTTTACAACTAAATGTATCAGATGTACTAGGATCTTTCACGCACATCCTTTTGAATGAGTGTCCACACTTCTTTGTCCTTCTCCATTCATCCCTTGCTTCGGGTTATCCAATCATGTTGGATAATATAAATGGCACTAAATCAATGCTTCCACCTCTTCATCCTTTCTTGAGAGTGCATCTGCAACAAAATTTTAGCTCTCCCTTTTTTGTAGATGATTTCAAAGTCATAACCCAACATCTTTGTGACCCATTTTTGCTTCTCTTTTGAAGATAGTCTTTGTTCCAAAAAGTGTTTAAGACTATCATGATCAGTTTTTACCTTGAAGTGTCTTCCCATTAGGTAAGGTCGCCATTTATTTAGTGCATGTAGTATTGCCAACACTTCCTTCTCATAAATAGCTTTATGTAAATACTTTCCTTTGATTGAACGACTTTCAAAAGCAATGGGTCTTCCTTCTTGCATTAAAACAACACCAATTCCATTTCCTGAGGCATCACATTCCACAATAAAGGTTTTTGTGAAGTCTGGTGTAGCTAAGAGCTGGTGCTAGGCACATTGCCTCTTTAAGATGTTCAAAGGCCTTAGTTGCTTCGAGGAGTCCATGAAAATGCATCTTTATTCAATAATGTTATTAGAGGTGCTACTATTCTCCCATAATTCTTAACAAACTTGCAATAATACCACCGTTAACTCCGATAAATCCCTGCAAATTGCTTTATGGTTGTGGGGACTTTCCATTCCTTAATGGCTTTAATTTGTTAGGGTCTACCTTAACACCCATACGTGAGATACAATATGACCCAGATATTCCACCCTCTTGTACTCCAAAGAAACATTTGGATCTTTTTGCATATAATTATTTCTCCTCTAGTAGTTTGTACCACCCCCTGTCAACATGTTGAATATAATCCTTCCAAGGCCCTGCTTTGTAAATTAGTATATCATCAAAAAATACTAACACGGATTTTCTAAGGAAAGAGGGTTGAAAATGGAATTCATCAACCCATGAAATGCGTAAGGTCCATTGGTAAGTGCCAAAAAGGCATGACCAAAAAAAATTCATAATGACCCTCATGAGTTTGAAATGTTGTTTTCATAATATCTTCGATCTTCATCCTAATTTGATGATATCCCGAACGATGATCCAACTTGGTAAAATAAATTTCTCCATGTAATTCATCCAATAATTCATCAAATCACAAGAATGGGAAATTTATCTTTAATAGTCATGCTTTTATTGAGCTCCCTATAATCTCGGACACATGCGCCATGATCCATCCTTCTTGTGCACTAATACTACCGGAGCGAGAGAAAGAACTTTGACTAGGTTGAATTATACCAACCTCCAACATTTACTGCAATCATATGTTCAATTTTGATCTTTTGGACATAAGGATATCACGTGAGGCTTGATGTTTGGAGGAACACTTCTTTGGAATTAAATGAATAGCATGATCATGATCACGAATAGGTGGGAGTCCTTTTGGGATTTTCAAACACTCTGGAATGATTGTCCAAGATTTTTTGGAGATCCGGAGAAATAGATGATTTTGATGTTGGAACTTCTAGTGAGCATAATTGTGCAATTAGCGCCTCATTGTTATTTCTTCTCGAAGCTTTTTTTCATAACATTAGAGCTTATTATATTTCCCGGCTTCCCCTGCGATACCCATTAATTCGACTTCCCTTTCCTTCCGAAAAAAATTTCAAGAAAATTTCTTGAAAATTAAAATCTATCATCCCCAAAGATTGTAACCATTTTACTCCTAGTACAACATCGGCACCTCCAATTGGAATGGAAAGAATCAGCTTGATATTATGGCATTTTCCCGGAGAGAATTTGATGTCTCCATCTGCAACCATCACTTGACATTCTATTGCTCGGATATAGGAAGCAATTCAATTCCTTGGCTACCTTACAATGAATAAAATTATGGGTACTACAGAAACAATCAATTCTTGATATGTCCTTCTATCTTGAGATTTTGAGAAGTGCTAATTCCAAACCAATGCATTAAACGATATGGCTCGCTCATTTCTTCTTTCTCTATGGTTGGTTCCTCATGTATATCCTCTTCTTTTTGAATTTTCTTGTTCATTTTATTTCTCCTCTTCACAATCTATGTAAAATAATTTCTTCTCAGCTTGTACACTTATGACCTTTAGTGTATTTGCTATTACAAATTTAGCAAATCCATTTTTCTCTTTTTTCTTCCAATTGTTGTGGTGCCAACCTTGTAGGTTTTTGGAAGTCTAGGAGCAGCAACACTTCCATCTTTATAGATGCGAGTGGTAGGCTTCCTTGTCGCCATAAATTTACATTCATTTTTTTCTTGCCAACTTTGAATACCTTCTCCAATGAATCAAGTTCCCAAAACGTGAACTTCATGTTGGATGTTATCCTTTAAATTCCCTATGAAGACATCAATCCTATGTTCCTCTGGAATATCAATTACCCTTATATTCAATTTTTGGAAGTCCTCAATGTGCTCCACTGCTGAACCCTTTTTTTTTAGATTTATCAATTAGCTAAAGAAGGTGTTGCTCTTTGTATCTTCATAATGTGCTATCATTTTTTCCGTAAAAATTGACCAAGTGACATTTTTTTCTATGGGAGCAAAGCCGTCGATACCATACAAATGTATTTTGTTCTATGTATAAATTTGCAATGTGTACCTTTTGTGTGTTTTGCACATTATTGAGATCAAAATATTGCTCCATTTGTAGTATCCATGTTATGGGATCCTTGCCATCAAACTTCCTCATATCGATCTTTGGAATAAGGTGGGTCTTACATCCAATATTTGAGTTTATGAAAATGATTAACATTTATTTCATTCTCATCATGAGTTTCTTCTACTATCTTTTCGCCATTACAGGAATCATTTCTTGAATCAACTTTGTAAAGCCTTCCATGTCTTCTTTTATATCATTCTTCATGTTTTCCATTTTTTTCTTCCATGTATTCCATGCCATTCTTCCAATCCATCCATCTTAGCTTCCACGCCTTTCTTCAAGCCATCCATATCATTTCCATGCCCTTTCTTCAAACCATCCATCTTAGCTTCCATGCCTTTCTTCAAAACATCCATTTCATTTTTTGTTGCTCCCTTGCGAGAGAGAATTATGGTGCACTTGCTCTTGTATTTTTGATATATCATGTTGCACTTCTTCATCTTCATGAGTCATAGTAGAGTATTTTTAGGGCTTAATGGGCATCAAATTCTTTTTAGAATTCTAGAACCCAATACCGATATTTATGCTTCAATATGCTCTTGGAATCACTTCAAATTGATTTTTCAAACAAGACATGCAATTTAAAAACAAATACACACCTTTTTCTTGCTTTTTAGGAGCTCGATATTGAAACCGAATTATCTCCGTGATTTTGTATCTTCAATATCTGAAATTTGGTCCTATAGTATCCCTCTCGAATTGTCTTTCCAATGACACATGTCCGACCTGATTTGGATTCTTCAAGGCAAATTTATGCCTCAATCTCCCACAATGACCTAATTATTGTTAATTTTGCCGTATGTTCTATGCTTGATGCAAACTCTTTTATTTTTTATCCCCAATATCAAACAAAGAATCACATAAACAAGAAAGTAAAATGCCGATAGAACATACCGTAGATCGATTAAGACAAGCCGTAAATATATATGTGTGTTGGTGCATTATGACAACAATCAGATGCTTCAACCAACAAAGTCTCAATACGCTCACTCAACCGTAAGTGTCACAACCTCACTTACGCCCATATCAATCAACCCAAAGTCAACAAAATTCAATGTTGTCCCAAATAATCTGCCACAGAAACAACAAGAGCAAAAATTCAACGTAACTCCTGCTAAAGTCAATGGTCAACCTCGATTTCGTGCTAGAAAATGCGACCGAAGAAATAAAATTTGACTCAAGATTTAGGTCAGCTTGACCATGCGTTGACTAAATTTGACGCTAGTCAATTTTGCGCTCGAAACCCTAGGTTGAAACCGGTAAAATTCTCCTTGCTGCAATTTCCCACGTGTGGATGAAGAAGAGCCTTCAAGGTGATCGAACCAATCACATGATGAGAGAGAATGTGTGAGGATGGATGAGTGAAAATGACATCCAACGTTGACCTATTTATATTCATCAAAGAGGGTGTGTGACACAACCGTTGTACCAAGCCTACATTTCTTTTCTTTGTGCCGACCTCGTACATATTTTGAATAAATTCATAATAAATGTTCGCTTCATCAAATCAAGGTGATCTTAGATTGATCTAGCACCTCTCCGAAAGAGGAATCCAATAAAAATATTGGCATCTTCATCCGAGCATCACAACATGGATTTTGGACCTAAATCCCTGTTCAAAATTAACACTCCCTCTCAAATAGGGAGAACTCCATCCACTTGTGTCATCCAAACATCGTGCGTCATCCCGCCGTAACTTGCTTTGTCAAGCTTTATTTTAGAAAAAAATTGGGTCACCACAAAGACATCATTTCAAACTTCAGAAAAATTCATCCTTATAAGTCCGAAATCTCTATAGGACTCAAAGAGTCACATACAAACCCAAAGTTGGTTTATCTGACCAATTCAACAGAGATCCGAACCTCACTAGAATTGATCCGCATCAAGTGGTTGGACATGTGCCATCCTAGACATAGAGAGTACGGAAATATATGATGCGTCCACCGCCCTTGCTAGCGTCTCTAGCTTTTCCAACCTCACCGCGTCAAATGAGAGGTACATCCCATGAGTTCGGGACTCAATGGGTAGGATGCATACGGGGCATAGATCATGAGAGGTGAACCGACTCAACATCATAACGATGGGTGCGTAAGCACCACAAGTTTTGACAAGCCTGCCCCCATGTGTGCTTATAGCTTCGATAATTTATCCCCAAAGCCCTCAGAGCTCCCGCAGCTCATCTTCCAATAGGACCTCAACATAGGGTCATTCCAAGATTCTAAGACTTCTTACCAAGGTTAGGAAATCCTGACCTTCCCCAGGGGTTTTGTGAGAATATCTGCGACTTGCTCATTAGTTCCTATATGATCAAGCCTTACGCGTCTCGCTCTACCATATCCCGAATAAAGTGGTACCTCGATATTAATATTCTTAGATTGATTATGGAACATGGGATTCTCGAACAACTAAATCCCACTGCTATCACAGAGTATCACTGGGTGGTATCTAGCACATTCCCCGCCACCATCAAGAGCTTTCGCAACCAAATGGCTTCACATTAGGCCGTACTCATTGCAATGTATAAGGCCTCCACGAGGCTCAGCCACCGACTTCGCTTCCCGCTCATCCATGATATCGACAGAAACAAGTGTGAAGCAACATCCCGATGTGCTCTTACGATCCACCACATTGGTCACCTAATCAGCATTCAAGATATTCCATGGAGTGTCATGCTCCCGGCACTGTATCTCAGCCCATGGTCTATCGTGCCACAAAGATATCTCAAGAGTTTCTTGGCACCAACCTAGTGAATGTTATGATCAACCATGTGTTGACTCAAAGTGTTCACTGCACAATATACGACTGGACGGGTGTTCACTAAGAACATCAGGGCCCCTATGAGTTGACAATACTCAGTAGGATTTGCTAACACGGCCCAGCAGCGTTGCCACTCAATTTCTTAAAGTTGAGCTCCATTGGTGTCAACACGGACTTACAGTCCACCATACCAAATCTCTCCAGAAGCTTCACAATGTATTTTCCTTGAGAAAGGAAAATCTTGCCAGGTCTCTGCCAGACCTACAGGCCTAGGAAGTAATGCATCAGTCCTAGGTCCTTCATCTCGAACTCAACAACGATCTCCCTCTTGCACTGATGAATGAGAGGGTCAGCACCTGTCAAGAAGAGGTCGTCCACATACAACACCAGAATGGGAGGCTTCTTTCTATCAACCTTAAAGTAAAGGTTCATATCAGCATTACTACGAGTGAAGCCCAGCTTCATCCCGTAGCTATCTATCCTCTCATACCAAGCTCTGGGTGCTTGCTTCAGCCCATAGAGGACTTTCTTCAACCTGCAGACATGGGTGTCCCAAGCCCCAGAGATTGCTCTACATACACCTCTTCCTTTATCGCACCATGCAGAAATGCGGTCTTCACAGCCATTTGATGAAGACTCCATCCTTGCGTAGCAGCAAGGGCTATGATAGATCAAATGATGGTATATCAGGCCACAGGTGAAAATATGTCATCATAGTCTATGCCTTCCTTTTGAGAAAAGCCACGCGCAACGAATCTTGCCTTGAACTTTTCATCACTTCCATCAAATCCATGCTTGATCTTGTAGATCCATTTCGAGGTGACAACTGCTTTTTCCTCCGGTCTTGGAACCACATCCCAAACATCATTCTTCATTATGGACTCATACTCTTCGTGCATAGCATCCTTCCAGACTTGATGCTTTACAGCTTCCTCAAAAGATCCAGGCTCAGATTGTACAATAGTACTCATGGCTGCTAGATACCCTTGGTATCTACTCGATTTTCTTGCTTTCACGAATTTCCCTGGGCCAATGTCCCTCAAGATCCTCGAGAGTGTCCCCGAGCCATGATGGTCTCTTCCCCAAGAAGGAGGCGGATCAACGGTCCACTGGCCCTTCAACATCGATCATCGTCTCATCCTTCATTTCTTTCTGATTTCCATGTGTCTTTGCTTCATGATCTTCCTCGTATCTCGGAAGATTGACTACTTTCCTCCAATACCCACCACAAAGGTGACATGGTGGCATATATCCACTTCCCTTCGACTAGGCACATAGACTCTATAGGCCTTCAAGTTTCGCTTTTCAAGTTTCGTTGTAGCCCACAAACATTCCCTTCTTCCCAGAAGCATCCAGCTTGCTCCTCTTCTCTTTCGACACATGAAAATAAACAGGACATCCAAAAACTCTAAAATGTGCGTCGGGTTTCTTACTAGAGAAAACCTCTTCAGGGGTTTTGGAGTCCAGTGCGGAATGTCGACATCGATTTTGTATGTACATAGCAGTGTTTGCAGCTTCTCCTAATAGAAACTTCGGTAGACCCTGGTCACATGGCACGGGCAACTTCCACAATGGTCCTGTTATTTCGTTCAGCAGCACCATTCTGCTCAGGAGTATCGACTTCGGGTCTCCCTTGATGCCGCTCCGTAAAAGTTCTTGAACTGCTCGTTCCCATATTCAAAGGCTAGCTATCGTCTAACGAATAGTATCACACGTCATCGCTCCTAGTGGACTTCCTCCAACCTGGTAGAGTGTATCAACTCTAAACCCAATCGTGATAGCTTCCTTGAAGCTCTTTTTCCAGATGCGCACCTTCCCATCAATGAATGCCACATTGAAACCTTTGTCTTCCATGGCCGATATAGACACAAGGTTCTTCTTCAAATTAGGTACATAGAGTACATCCTATAAGCGGAGGACTTGACCTTGAGACAAGTGGAGGGTCACAGTCCCTGTCCCTTTCACGGGATATGTGGCATTATCTCCAAGGATAATTTCCAGATTAGTATCCTTCTCAACCATATCAGAGAGTGCTTCCTTGAACCCAGTGATGTGCCTTGAGGCACCACTATCTATCAACCAAACATCCATAGTGTCAGGTCGAGATGCAACAAAGAAGGCAGATACAAGAATGAATTCATTTCTTTTATCAACAACATTTGATTCCTCATACCTGAAATTTCTCTACCTTTTGAAAGGTTGACCATTTCCACCGGAGGGAGCCTTCCTCTTTCCCTTGAACCTATTGTTCCTTTGATTTCCATTCCTCCGGTTGTTGTTGTTGTCATCACCATCGGGAGAATCCTTCTTGAAAGAACATTCTCTAGCATAGTGACCTGGCCTATGACAAATGTAACACTTACCCTTCTTTCCTTGGGCCCCTGCTCTTCCTTTGTTCTTTGGACCACCAAAGTTCTTCTTTCTAGAATGAGCAGCGTAGGCAACATTTCCTTCATTTTCATACTCCTTCATTCTTGTCTCTTCTTGAACGCATCTCGATAGTACTTCGTCAAAGTCAAGTATCACATTATTATTGAGAATGGTAGTGTTGAACACATGCCATTTGGATGAGAGCCCTCCAAGTGCAGTGAGTACCATCTCTCGATCAGCTATTGTCTCCCCAATAGCCAGCAGATTGTTCCTGATCTCGGTCAGCTTCAGAAAATATGATTGAACAGACTCATCCCTACCTTTCTTCAGATTCTTCAATTGATTCTTGAAGAATAGGACTTGATTCACATTGTTGGCCTTGAACATGTGGACCAACTTATCATACATCTCTTTGGATGTGCCCAGCTCAGAGATGTAGGCAACCAGACTCTTGTGAATTGAGTCCTTGATCATCAACTTTGCTTTGATCTCCCCCTTCTTATACTTTGTTTTGGCAGCAACAGTTGCAGTGGATGGAGGCTCTTGGATTTTACCTTGCACATAGTCCATGACATCTTGGTCTTCCAAGTTAAGATCCAATGTCATCTTCCAAGCATGGAAGTCATCCTTCCCAGTCAATTTGTCATCAGCCTTAAAGCCATTGTAGTTTGAGGAACCCATCCTCTTCTTCGGTGATTGCTACAAACTAGGGCTTTGTCTTGACCTCAGCTCTGGAACCATGTAAATTTATGTAGATGTTCTATGCTTGATGCAACTTTACTTTCTTTTCAATATCAGACAGCAATCACATAAACAATAAAGTAAAATTTTGATAGAACATACCAGTAGATCGACAGAAGACAAGCCAAAATATATAAGTGTGTTGGTGCGTTACGGCAGTCAACAGGATGCTTCAACCAACAAAGTCTCAATATGGTCAGCCAACCAGCAATGTCACACAACCCTCTAGGACAGCCAAACAGTCAACCCAAAATTCAACGTTGTCAGTCAACAGTCAACGCAAACAACAGCAGCAGCTAGGTCAACGCTGGAAATTCAAAGTCAACGTTTTGCCTCGAAAATAGTGCCAGAAAATGCAGATTAGGGAAATCGAGATTTTGGGAAAGTTTTAGGTCTGTTTAACCTTGCATTGACCAAAGTCAACGTTGGTCAAAGTTGCTGCAGAAACCCTAGCTGAAAAATAGAAATCCGAAAACAGTTTTCTTCCTTGCTGCACTTTCCCACGTGTGAAGAGAAGCGACTCCAAGTGATCGAACCAATCAGATGAGGAGAGAGAATGTGTGAGGATGAGATGAGTGAAATGTCCTCCAACATTGACCTTATTTATATCCATCAGTGAGGGCGTGTGACACAATTGCTGGGGCACAAAACCTTAAGGCCGACCTGCACATATCTTGAATAAATTCAAAATAAATGTTCTGCTCATCAGATCAAGATGATCTTTAGATCGATCTTGCACCTTTCCGAAAGAGGAATCCAATAAAAATATTGGTATCTTCATCTAAGCATCACAACAGGGAATTTGGACCTAGTTGTCCAAAATTAAAAATCCTTTCTTAGAAGAGTTTCCAGTATTGATAAGACCAAGGTGTAAGAGTTTTTCTTCTTCTCTTATCAAAGAATCGCAAAAGACATCAAAAGTGGGGGAGTTGTAGGTTGTTCCTTGAGAAATGAGGGCTTCTCTAGTGGAATGGAAGGTGGAAACAAATATAGAGTATGCAGGTCCAAGATTAGCAAGAATGGCATAGGTAAGGCTACCATCTTCCTTTTTGACCTTACAACCTTCTAAAAGAAGCCTAAGGATCTTGAATTTGGACAAAAAATCTTCAATAGAGGAGAAATTATTAAGGTCCAAAGTAAGCAACTCATTTTCAAGTTGGTGAGCCCTGATTTCATTTTGAATGCCAAAAACAGTATTTAGCTTTTTCATAGTTGCATCAAGGGTGTCAATTTATTGGATATGAAATCGAAGATCTTAAGCAATGGACATTCCTATCAAACCTCATGCTTGATCTTGTTTATTTTCCCATTTAGCGACTTATCTCCATCGATAGGTTTAGTTTCTTGTCCTGAGGCTATTCTATACAGCCCTTTACTTCTAAGTAAGTCTATCATATAGGATAGCCATTGGAAATAATTGATGCTGTTAAGAATAACCGGGCATGCACTTTCCATTTTTTAAAAAAAATGAAGCTGAAAAAGGTTGAAACTAATTGCTCCAATGGAAATATCTCAAAAAATTAGGTTGGTTAAAAAAAAAACGGCTCGAAAAACAGCTTCTGGATGAAGAAGTTATGCCTTTTTGAAAAAAATGTGTTGTGGATGTCGAATAGTTACGTGAAAGGTTGAAAGTTGATGATGAAGGTCTACTTTAAAAAAAAATCTTCCCCTCCCACCCTTTTCAAACTTAATACAATAAGCTCATTTAAAAAAAAAACTACTTTATGTGACCCACTTTTATAAATAAACGCATTGGCACATAAATATGAAGAAAGCACTGATATATATGATGTAACGGATGTAAAATAAAAATGATATATCAAAGGCGATACCAAATCCTGTTGATCCCTGATAATTGTCAAATCAAGGACACAAATGTGGAGAACCAATACAAAATAATATCACATATATAAAAGTATCTCATAATCATGAGTTATATGTCGCAAAACAAATAAAACTAGCAACTATCTATCTGAGATCGATTCCCTCTCCCTAGCAGCTATCTTCCTGTCTTTTTCATTAATTGCTTCAAGAGCTTTTTGTATAAGTTCCGCACTAGAAACTGTACAAGGTATAAAATCATGTCCGAGGAGTCTAGCCAGATGGTATTTCAATCATGTAACCCCTTCTGCCATCTTGGTCCCACACAATTTGCATGATAGATATGCCCGATTTGTCCCACCTTCAAGCTCCCCATACTCCCAAAATGGGTCCAAGGATTTTGGCATATTTGCAGTGAAATAATTCAAATTTCAAACCTAGAGCACCAAAAAAGAAAAAAATTGGCATTATACAACCATACACAAAAAATGGCAATAAGAGGGTGCATAAGAGAGTTTTAAAAAAATAAAGCTTGATGTCCAAATATGGGTTGGAAAAAACGCTTTGGAGCACTAGACAACTTGTGTAGATACTGATTTAGAGATCATTAGTGATGTTTGACCATGAGGTTGATTCACTGGTTGAGGGTTGAGGTTGTTTGGCCTTTAGAAGCCTTGGTTTGGTTTTGTTTGGTTTATTCCATGAGATCCCACATTCATGCTTAGAATATGATGTGAGGGTGACTGGTTGAAAGAGAGATTTGGTTCAGCCCAATCTATGGTCAGGTGGTACGTGGAAGTCCCAGACCGGGTTGCATTTTGCATATGTTAATAAGAGCTTCCAGTTAGCACATTTCTATGTTAAGTCATGAGTACATTTTAAATTTTGTTTTTTTTTAAGATAAAGTTTGTAAATTAAGAACAAAAAAAAATTAAACGCTACCGAAATTTTTGGTAGCATCTGTTTTAGCCCTTTTCGGATAGTCTGTTTTAATTTAGTTTTATGTATGTTTTTCTTTTAACCTGATGCTACTGTAAATTTTGGTAACCTCCCCTGTTATTAAAAAAATTAAAAATTAAAAAAAAAAAAAGCGTATCCGTTTTTGTGTTAGCCATGTGTTCCTGTATCAACTACGTTTTAAAACTTTTAATCATGATTTAGGTCACGTGATAGGAAAGTTTTACGTTGAGTGATGTTAAGTTGAGTCGTGGTTATACATGGAGCAGTTAGGTGTCAATCTGCAGTTAAGAAAAGCCAACCGTTGCTTGACTTGTCTGTCAGCTGAGTCGTTTCATCCACATGTCAAGGTACATATTATGTGTTAAGGTAGATCGTGGATCTGCAGTTTTAATGTGATGACCATTTGGATTGATCACGCATGGACATTGCCAGCTACCGGTAGCATATCATCTGAAACTCCGCAGCCAACTGAAGTTCATCATGACTACCACAGGGTCTATGCTACGGTCTAAGATATTTACCATTATGGAAAATCTCAAGCATGGACAGGTGAACCAACATATATTTTTTAAACCACCGAAAATAAGGGAAAATCATTAGTTTCAAGTTTAACTGTTGGTGAATGAGCAACTCCAGTGAGTAGCTTGAGAAAGGAGACTTAGAGTTTAGACAAATTTCATTGAAGACACAGCAACACCTGTTAGGTGAGCTCCCCTAATCTTGACACCTGTCAACTTTCAGTAGACAACCTCCTTTATTACTGAAGATGAATAAGAAAGGAGGAAAGCTAAAACGAATTGAACCAGAAGGAGTTGATCTAGTGAATGCTAATCCGAAAGTGAGAAGGTTCTTTGTTCAAGCAGGGTGGTATCCATTGTGTTCAAGATTGGGAAGCTCTCATTTAGGAGTAGCTCAGGAATTTGCACATTATTTCAATGGGCAGGAAGAAAATGTATATGGACTCAGATTGCAGGTATCAATAGAGTCAATTGTTGAAGCTTTCAACCTTCCACAGGAAGGAGAAAAATGGTTTAAAGGCCAAGTCATCATTGGAGGAGACCTCAACAATTTCATAAAAGATGGACACAGAGACCCCAACTGGGTTAAAGGAATTCCCAGCAGTTACCTCAAGAATGAATGGGCTGAGGCTGTCAAGCTCATCAAAATTTACCTTACCTGTGAGAGGAGGTATACTGTTGCTTTTCTTTATCATATGAGATTTTTGTTTCATATTGCAGATATGAAGACCCTCAACTTACCATTCTTTCTGTTGAAGAGCTTTACAAAAATGTCACCTAGGATACAAACACACACACCTGCATCAGAATATAGCTTATATCATCAAGCTCTTATTAAATTATTGGTTGAGGAAGAACTCAAGAAAAAAACCCAGTCATGGGACCATTTTATGTTTTATAGGGCAGGCTAACCTGCACCTACACCAGATATTCCAGCTAAGCTATCTCCAGCTTCACAGCAACATCCTCAGCTTGCCAAGAGAACTAAGAGAAAGGCTAAGAAGGAGAACATCTACAAAAATTCTAAAGGAAAAAAAGAAAAGACTCCTTCAATAAAGGTTGAAAAGAAGTTGGAGAAAGGAGAAGGATCATCAACCAACATGTCCAAATCCATGAAGATGGTGCTTGCCATTTCTCCTTTTCCTAATGTTTATACTAGAGCACAGAGAGGAAAGTCTATGATTGCAGAAAAATCCGAAGCATAGGTGCTACTAGGAGGCTTGGAAGCAGACATTCAACAAAATATTCAGAAGGAATATCAGCCCACTAAATCTGATGAGGAGCTCCTAAAAGATACAAGGTATGATATTAGCAGCGAGATAAAGAAAAATGATGCAAAACCTATTGCTGGTAGCAGAAAAAGACACACCAAATACAACAACAAGTTCACGCTCAAATATAAGGTCCTGCATAATCCAAGTTTGTTGACAGAGGTCATAGATATAGAGAGGCAATCTAAAGGGTTACAGACTGTAACCCCTTAATTGCAAAGTCCAGTGGACCCAAAAAGAAAGATAAGGATAAAACCCTTTTAGACTAGCAAACAAAATCCTCAAAAAGAAGAAAAATTCAAAACGGTTCAGCAGAGAAAAAGACCATTGTCAAAGAAACAACCACCAGGACCACAAGGTCCAGATCAGCGGTTGACAAACAATCAGACTTGGACAAGCTTGCAAAAGTTGCAGCCCATATGGAAGAAAGGTAAAAGGGTGTCCTAATAAAATACCTTTTTGCTTACTAAGTACATGTTTGAACAACAACTCAAATTTTCAGAGTATATAAGTTTGCATAGGATTTTCAAGTATTTGTTGTGCAATTTTTAAAAAGAAATATAGCGCTACCGGAAATTCCGGTAGCATTACAGTTTTTGTGTAGTTACAGGTTTTTACTGAAATTTCTGGCAACGCCTGTTTTAAATGATTTTTGACAGCTGTCAGCAGAGTTTCCGAGCAAGTTCAGGAATGATAAGGACTCATAATGATATGGATATGTCAAGTGATGGATAATAAGTGGTTATGAGGTTGTTGAAGGTCACATTTAATGAAGACACATGGTTATTAAAGAATCAAGGTCATGAAGAGACAAATCAACAGAAAAAGGAGCAGCATGTCAGCACACTCAGCAGCACAGTCCAAACTGTCTTCTATTCTCTCATCTACATATGTCCTGTCAGTTATATTTCAATAGGATATATCTTTAATGTCCTATAACACCTATGTAATGTGAGGAAGAGTGGTTTGTTCTTTTTAGGAGAGATGGAGTTGGTGCCTCTCTCTATATATATATCATTTGTAAATACCATTTCATGGTTGGACTTTGGTCAACCTGAAGACTTATTATAATAAAAAACTCCTTTTTGCACTTCATGCTCGAGGATTTTGTGATTCAAGGACTATATAATGTATGGTGTGTTTCTCTCATTGTTTATTTCTTCTGATTTATGAGTTGCAGTAGCTAGAAAAGTATAAGAGAATTATTAGAGGATCTAATAGTTAATTATCAGTTTTTAGCCTTCTGCAAATCACATATATGTTGTAGAGCATGTTAGTGAAGGTTTCATAAAGGATTTATGACATTATTTATGCATGTGTGCTACTTTCTAAATGATGTTTCCTTTACATAAAACAGAGCTTATGTAAAGAGCCACTATTGTAGCTGTGTGACTAATTTAGGATATGCATATTTCTTAGATTGAGTACCAGCTATCTGTCTCCTTCCATTTGTTACAATTTGCTCCTTATACTACCAATTTACCCATACAATTTATACTTGCCACAGCTTGCCAAATGCATGAAAGTCTAAAAGAGAAAAAATCATTTCAAACTCTTTAAGAAACCATCCCACCACTTAAAACCTTTACTTTGAAATGAACTATGATGTGTAAGGCTTACTCCTTTGCAGTCAAGGAGTGACTCCTTGCACTAACACTTCCTTCCTCTTGTATTTGATGGGTAAATATACTTGTTCATATGTGGTTTTTATGGATATTATATCTTGGTTATTTCTGTTGGCTATATGTTGGTTATGAGGATGTTTTATGACAGACTTGATGTATGGCTCTCATCATGTTTTGATTAACAGATGAATGAACAATGAATATATGACCAAATAGATGATATTGCCACTATTGTGATAAGGAATCAATGATTCTCTACGAACCTCAGATAAGTATGAGACCCCTATGCTCAGGTATGTTGTTATGACATGTAGATTACTTATTTGTGACATGTTTGACGAAATGTCTGTCATGGCTAGTAGGGGTCAGATCAAGTAATTGTACAATTTTTGCATTAGTAACCTTGTTTCAATGTTATTTATCATCTTTGGAAGTTTCATGAAGTTCTGGGCAGTTGCTTGAGACCTAACCCTGAAAAAGTGGTTCAGAATTCGGGGTCACTAGCTCAAAATTGCTGGGAAAAGTCCACAGTCATTGGCATGCCTTGCTGTGGGAGTGACTGGAAGGCCTCATTCGCATGCATGGCTTGTCATGGGAGCGACTAAGGGTCCAGGTCAGCAAATTGTCAAGTGTTCTCAGGGGTTGATCACCTGGATGGGTTGGTTGGCTCTTGGAGGTTTTGTAGCATGCATGGAAGGCCAATTTGGTTTCATTGTGTCGATTCCACTTCCTTAACTGTACATGGGGAGTTGAATTACATCATAATAGGCTCTCGTCACATGTTTACCCCAACGGACCGATTAATTTGGGTAAATGTGGGAGGAGGGTGGTTACGGACTTGTCCAAGGTACATCCTTTAAGCGGTAGGTGTCATGTGGATAATGATGAGGTGGATTGGGATATAGGGGTCTTGAGGCCAAATGTTGTAGGGTCAAGGGTGGTAATGATGAGGGATATCTATATATTTGGATGTATGAATGTAGGAGGGATCAGTCATGGTACATGAGTTACCTTGACCTTTATTTTTCCACCCTTCTTCATTTTGCTTTTTCATTTTATTGGTTTTCTTTTATTTTATTGCTCGGGGCTCCAGGGGATGAGAGCATGTTTTGTATGTTATAGCAGTGATTACCCCATTAAGGTGGGGCATTTCAATGCCCACCAGGGGTTGGGACATGCATTGATTCCTTAATGATGCAGGGGACACTCATAGGGGCCCAAGGAACCAGGGTGACGGCCATAATGACAAGGGGTAGAGCTCATGTTTGGCTCTTTCCCATGTGTTAAATTTTATTGTCTCGACCATCTTTTGCATTTTTTGGTATTATTAACTTTTGTATGTGGCCATGATATGCTTTTATCCTTTTTTTTTAGTTGCATCAACCTCCGAGGAACCGTTCCAGGCTCGACCTAGACATGTGGACAAGGGATGTTGGGTAACATAGCACTGTGGACCCAGATAGGGAAGATGATGAAATAATGCATGTAATGTGTGGAGGGGAGTGAAAAATATGGAACGGGAAAACGAGACCACGCTACCAAAATCGGGGTTTCCCAAGTAGTGTTCATCATGAAGCTATAAGCCAATAGGGGAGATCCCACGGGACTAGGGTTGAGGATTAACCCACCATTTAAGGCGAGGGAACAAGACTAAAGTTAAAAGTTAAAACCCTTCTTCCAAGTCACCCAACAATCCATATCAAGTGTGCCCAAGAAAAAACAAGCATAAGCATTTGATTGCACAATGAAAGTCACACCTTTAGGATGATATGGCCCACCTTCAAACATACGCTCTCAACAAATGGGCGAGGGGACATATGACTGGCTCAGAGAGCGGAGATCAATTGGCACAATATTGGCTAAAATGGTGGTTGTCTCAGGCTATTGGCTGCCGGTTGAAGAAAAATATAGGAGAAAAAATTTTCCTATGGGGTCACCCACTGGTGGTGGGTAACAGTCCCAAAATTTGATGGTGATAGTTCTTCAATGGGGGACCATGTAATGCCCCCAATTTCTTAAGCACAGAGATATCATTCCCGCTTACCTAACTATCTCCTTTAGGCTAGCATGAGGGGAAAATTGCAAAGGGGACTAAGGAGTCTTGCCCAATTCTCTTTGATATTATTATTATTATTAATAAAAGAGGAAAATTATTATTAATAAAAAGGGGCAAAATTTACTTCCAGGAAATAAGTGCCTTCATCAATAAAATAATAAAAACTGGAGTTCTAGAATAATGGATAAGATTTGGAAAATTCTTATAAAAATGGAAGAGAAGGCCATTCCCCATCATTCAGATTTGTCATTATTCTCTTGATGATGGCTTGGGGCTCATGTGAGTTTATGTAATATTCCCTTTTTTGGTATCATCTATGACAGGGCTAGAATGGACTTCCAGAGTTAGGAGCAGACCGGTCACAGGTACAGGTTGGTGTTATCAGCGGGCCTAGGGGCTTTCTGGAGGAGTTTTGAGGAGTTTCTATGTGTTCGGGTGGCATTCGCTTGATATACTCCATCATCCGAGCAGTTTGGCTTTCGTTCCAGTGCATACCGACAACTTTCAGAAATTTGAGTTATTTATGGGCTTAACTCAGCTAATTATGCTCACGGTGGCATTCTGGGAGGAATACATGACAGAACACCTTAGTGTAATAGCTCGTTGGAACCGGGACAAGGATACCTCCATGATGGGACAGTTGGACATGAGTTTCAGTGACCAGGAGAGACATGGTAGCCAATTTACTCTTTTTTGCATTAAAAAGGAATATTTTAATAAAAGGGAAAAGTGCACCATGAATAAAATAATAATAAAATAATGCTCTAGAAGGCTCCAAGAGTTCTATAAAAGAAAGGGAGGAGGCCATTGAGGGATATCTTTGGAGTAGATCATTTTCTTGTGTATGAGAGGTTTGAGGACGTGGTTCTCTACTTCATGCCGTAGCCCCAAGACGGAAACCCTCGGGTGATTTGTGAGTGTTGGATGGAAACCCAATACTCTTGAGGAGGTTTCACTCAGAGATCTCACAGTGCTTCATTGGAGTTGGAGAGATCAGTTTTGCCGTAGCCGATTTGCAGCAGTCTTCTTGCCGAGCCATCTACATCATCGCCAGCGTCATTCATCAGTTGGGCCAGAGATCTTTCTAGGTTTGCTCCGCTTGCTTGGCAAGCTCAGGTTCCGTTGTTCCTTTATGTTGATGTACTTTTTACCATGGATTAATAAAATGGCTCAGTGATTTTATCGGCATCCATTGTGTTATATTAGTAGCTATGTGTATATTTCCATTTATTTTGCTGCTTAAGTTTATTTCTGCAATTTTAGTTAAAATATCCCATTTGGGATATTACAGTTTACCGTGAGGGTTTTGGGTAGAGTTCTCTAACTGGTTCTAGTGAACTTCGAGTGTCATCCTAGCTGGTTCTCATCTGATTTAAGTGGAATCTAAATGCCACCTATTTGGCTTGTGGGGAAAATCATTCAAGTTTTTCCATTGTGCTAATTGCAAGTAAATTGAAGCATATCAAGTTACTACTCTTGGGAGGCCAAGTTATTCCTTTTAGGTGGTTTATTGGTCCGAATTTCCTTGCTTTAAGAGGCAGAAATGATTCAGGCATGAGGGTTGAATTTATTGGTACTAAAGAAGGCTAAATTCATCCATCTTTGAAGGTCGAGTTCCATCTTGTTTAGCAGGCCAAGTTCCTCCTTTTTGAGAGATGGAGTTCATATTCTTTTGGGAGGCCACAATTCATTGTTCTTTCAAGAGACAAAGCTTATTATTTAAAGGTTGAATTGCGTTATTCCTTCAGGGCTGAATTCATTATTGTAGCTGAGTTGCCCTGCAGAAGACATTTCTATAAGGAGGTTGAGTTGCATTTCTTCAGTTGGTTGAATCCCTCATTTTCCAAGAGGCCAAAATTTTGCTTGATTTATCATCATTTCAAGTGGTTCGAGACTATTTTTGGAGGTCTGAGTTACCCATATTGGAGGTCGTGTTTCCTTTAATCCTTGGAGGTCGAGTTCTATTCCTTTGGGCATGCTAAGTTATCTATTTGAAGGGCCTGAGTTCATCTCATTTGAGAGCCCGAGTTCAGATCTTGAGGAGGTCAAATTTATTTAGTTGGATGTCGAGTTGCATTGTTGAAGAAGAAAGTTTACCAAGGAGGCCGAATTCATTCTTCCTATTGGCCAAATTTGTTGAGACAGAGTTGTTATTTTGGAGGCCTATTTCACTTCACCAGGAGGCTGAGTTATTCATTGGATCAAGAATCATTTTGGCAGGCCAAATTCTACTAATTATTGGGGCTCAAGTTGTGCAGTTCTTGACTAATCTGCTGAAGGAGACAAGTCCTTATTCTACTATGTCAAGTGCATTTCAGAGGATCAATATTATTCTCTTTGTGGGTCGAATTGTTCTACTACATTGATGGAGCAAACTTCCAGGCTCTTCATTGGTATTGGCATTGTAAAGATCCCAATCAGTTTAATGAAAGTATAGATTTTCCCTTAATACCTTAGTGTTCACTACTTTGCCTGCAAAATGTTTAATGAAATTTATGTTCACCAAGTGTTTATAGAAATTCATCAAAGATTTTTTTTTTAATATTTGTTTGTGCATTAGCAAATTCTGGCTTGGGTACATTACAGATCATGTTGCAAAATTCATCAAGTATGCTTCAAGGATCAATATGGTTCATGAGGATGCTCTCATGAGGTTGTTTATTAATTCTCTTGGGGATGGTCAAAGAGAGTGGCTTAAATGTTATTGTAAGCTTAAAAGACATGTCTGTTTGATAAAAATACACATATTTTTATTATTTAATTATTAATTATTTATATTTATGTTTATTGAATTTAACAATTACTACAATTTGCGCATATATATTTTCACAATTGACAATATGATGTTGAGAATGCTTTTTGGAGTACGGTGTACTCTCATTGAGCTGTCCAATGTTTCAGGCGAATACTGCACCCATATTCAAGGACATAAAGCTAAGAATGAAGATACGAAGAGTGCGAGACCAAGATTAAATAGAGAGAATAGACCGTTAGGAAGTGATCATTGATGATTTACTATTAGAATGATTTAAAATTAAAATAAGTGGAATTATAAGAATTGAAATTGAATTAAATTAATAATAAGGGGTTTAGTCAAATATGGTTGTTAGAAAATGAGAGAAGAAAGGAAACATTGATAATAATTAATAACAAACACTTATAGTTCAAGGAGAGGGCGTTTAATTTAGAATAATTCTAATTAAATAAATAAATTGAATAAGAATAAATTAATCAAGTGAAATAAATAATAAATGAATAATGAATAAAATTGTAAAGAATGAAATAAAAAATTAAAATAAAATAAAATAATAATAGTAATAAGGGGTTTGGTCAAAATGAAGGAGAAAAGGGATTAATTATATAAAATATAATAAGAAGAATTAAAATAATATAAAAGTTAAAGAAAAAACATTAAATATTTATAATAAAAAATAAGTAGTATTAAATTAATAATAAAAAATAGATGGGTCAAATTGATGTTAATACAAAAAGAGGGATGGTGTGGGGGAGACGGGAAATTATTGAATTATTAATAATAATATTGAAATGATATATTAACTAAAGAGAATGAATAAAAGAGGATGAGGGTCAATTATTGGAAATAAATAATTGATTTAAATTATTAGGATAAGGAAGAAAGAGGTAAACACGAATAAGATTAAGAGAATGTAAAATAGAATGAATTAGATTAATAAAGTGTAAAATAACATAAGTTAGATTAAGTAAATTACATTATATTAAAATAAGAAAGAATTAAAATAAATTGGAATTAAAGCCTTGAAAAAGGAATTAAATAGAATTTTATTAAAGATTAGAATAAATTAAGAGAGAACTCATAATATATTAAATTAATAATAAAGAAAGAATAGAGGGAGCTAAGGGGTAAGGAGATTAGGTAGAAGGAAAAGGGGGAATGTTACAAAAATCAACGTTAAGGCAATGAGGTTTGGAGAAAAAAAATGAGTAGTGGGTTTCCAGGATTGGCTTAACCGATACCCATCATCTCGATTAAAGTTGTTAGGGTGCTTTTTGATTTCTAGAATTTCCCTATTGATGTGGTTTGAATGGAAGGGTGCAAAATCCAAGATTTTTGTTTTATCAAAACAAATTAAATGTTTGGTATTGTGGGAGTGTTTGGCTAGGGCATATTTGGCAATACAATTATGGTAGGTGTCAGTTATATGTTCTTTAAGTTGGGCTTTGAAGGATCATTATATTTGTACTATGTAAGAAATACCGCAGGAGCAAGGGATCCTAGACTCTGAGGCCAAGCATAGGGTCATTCTTGTCTTTTGCTGACCTGGAGATATGGCTAAGGAAAAGACAAAAATAACCCTATGCTTGGCCCCATATTTTATGAGATCCCTTGCTCTCGTGGTATGTCTTACATAAGACAAATAGGGAGATCTTTCAAAGCCCAACTTAAAGAACACATAGTTGACACCTACCATAACGGTATCGCCAAATACGCCCTAGATGGACAATCCCACAATACCAAACATTTAATTTGTTATGATAAAACCAAAATCTTGTGTTTGTCTGCGCCCCCCGCTTCCACTTGAATCACATCATTAGGGAAGCTCTAGAAATCGAAAACAATGTGGAAAAAGCTGAAGTCGGGATTAAATTGGCAAGGTTCATAAAGTTGAAAAACTCGATAAAGTCAAGAGTTTTTTGAAAAGGTAGGCAAAATTTAAAAAAAAAAAATACAAAATTATTCAATTTTTTTAAATTTTTTTAGCATCTAAAGTATCCACAACATCAAATAAATGCATTTCCACATAAAAAAGTAAATAAATCTAATATATAATATGTATATGAAGTGTAGTGCTACATCACATATCAAAATTGTGAATCAAGTCCTAAATCTTGAGTCTCGTCTCAGTCCCAACTCTCAAGAGTCAAAATATCAACAAAAAATATAATAAATGTATATCATGAGTCGTCTCCATGTCATAAAGTAATCAGTCACTGAGATCCCCTGCTGCTTTTACGGGAATAGGGAATGGCTTTACCTTTTCCTCTATAGGAAAAAGGTCCTTCCCCTAGGGATACAAATGGACTCAGTCGTCCTCTAGAAGCAAATAAAAGAGGTGGCCTCTATCCTCTGTCGTTACTGCTACCCATCCTAGATGATATCACCTCCTCCTCCACATCCTCCTCCTGGTCTGCCTCCTGACCCTGCTCCTCCTCTTCTACCTTTGGCTCCTCCTCCCCTGCAATTGCTACCTCGTCTGGCGCTAGTGCCTCTGGATCCACATTTAACCAATAAGGGATCGAGTCCATGGTCGGCCTCTCAGTCTCGACCCTCCATGCAGCAGTGGTATCAATATTGTCCAATAAGATGGCATCCATATCAGGAGTTTTCTGAATTTGTCTCATCCACAATCGAAGATTGTAGTAGACGTACACCATGTAATTGAGGTGTTGGGATTCCAATATGTAAAAGGGTCATAGATTGTAAATTAGTACTTAGAAAATTTAAAAAGTAAAAATAATCAAATGAATTCAAAATTTTAATATGAAAATTTTTTACCTGTTGTGCTTTTTGTTGTGTATTGTGTCGAACACACTCTAGTTGCGCTCACACCCAGAGGAACTGCATGTTTGGCTGAGCACTCGAATCGCAAGATTTTGGAGATGGGGTAGTCTGCCACCATAGCTTGTGTGAAAATTATGAAAAGACAATGAATTATGAAATTTGAAAGTTGAAAGTTGAAACAAACTGAAGCTTACCTGGAATTTTGGTCGTCCTATTCTCAATAGCCATGGTGAAACCAAATGTTCCACCTGTCATCCTATATATTTCCATTTCTTTATAAATATTTCCATCCTCTCAACACATGTGAAGAATCCATCCATCACCTTGACATCAAATCGGAAACCACCAGAGTAAGCAAATGCATGGTTGAGGTGGATACTTGTAGCATGAATGGGACAATGGAGGGTATTGTTCCATCGGTCATCAATCAATCTCCATATGACCTGTTGTTTCTCTAACCCCTCGCTTCCTTATCTTCATAATAAGAATGAATGGATTATTTGGCCCTATCCATAGCCTCATACAAGTAGCCCATTGCGGGCTTCTCTCCATTAACCAACCGAAGAACCCTTACCAAAGGTTCTGAAATGGCACACACATCCTCTACTCCTGCCCAAAAGCTCTGATCATATGAAATTAGTCTGCATATGCCCTCTCCCTCTAGTTTGCGGCTAATAGATAAATCACGCCAATCCTATGAAAGAAACATGCTCTTCACATCCCACATAGAATTCAACAGAGATTGAAGAGATATGAAAGTAGTGGCAAAGCGTGTTATCCCAAGACGTACCAACTCTTTGTTGTTGGTGAATCTTCTCATCAAGCTAAGCACAAATGCATGATTATATATAAATTTTGTTATGCTCTTGGATGATTCAACAATATCCTTCGCAATAAGAATCTTACCTATATCCTCCAACATCAAGTCAATACATTGAGCAGCACAAGGTGTCCAAAATAGGGTAGGATACCTCTCCATAAGCAACCTGCCAACTGCAACATAATTTGCAGCGTTGTCCGTTATGACTTGGACAACATTTTGTGGGCCTATTTCTTGAATGAAGAAGTCCAACAACTCACATAATAAACTTGCATCGTTAATATGTGTAGATGCATCAACAGATTTCATAAACATTGTCCCCTTGGGACAACTAACCAAGAAGTTAAGAAGGGTCCTACCCTTCTGGTTAGTCCAACCATCTGACTATGAAAATTTCAAAACAAAAATCCTAATGCAATGTCTTGATTTACTTTTCCTCCTTGATTTAAATTACAAGTTAATTTTCTCAATTATTTAGTAAAATCAGCAAAGTAAACACAACTGCAGCCTACACATTTACAGATCATTTACTGAACATCACCCACACATGACAAACTGACACAGATTTTTCGGACAAATGTCCCTAGAAAAACCCAATGAGGGAAAACTGGTGCAACGAGCTCTAGAGGGTTTTATTATTATGTAGAATCTGAATACAACAATATCTGGGCATCAAAATGGTTCGCCCTACAGAGAAATTACATGGCAGTAGTATTTATTTCACTCAGAGATAGAAAATATGGCTGATTCACACCCTCAAATGGGATTTACAAAACTCGAGCCCTATCTGGCCCACCGAAAACCCTAGCACTGTCCCTCAACCCTCTTCGTTAGCCTCTCTGGCCTGTATTAGCCTCTACACTGCCCTGGATGGGCTTGCGTCAGCCTCTCAAGTCTTATGCTGCCCCTGCGTTGCCCTGGCTGGGCCTGCGTCACCCATGAAGGGTTGCTACTGCCTCTGCGCTGCCTTCTGTGTGGCTCTGGCTGATCTGCGTGGCTCTATCTGGCCTCTGCGCTACATAGTACACTCCCTCTTTGTCGTTATTTTATTCTTGGCCTCGGATTAGATCATCCCTTGCCAAACTCTACCCCTCACTGCACTGCAAACTCGCTTCGAAATTCTTAGCAAACCCTACCCTAGAATTTCGACTTAGCTTAGTGCATCCGCTATTGTGTGTGTTCTCCAACTGACTCCAAGCCCTTCTCTTATACTTTTCTCGTTGGAAAACCAACGACCATGATCTAATCTCTAATCAACGGCAAATATTAGAGAAAGCTTGATCCACGTTCCTTGGAACATTCTCACCACATGTGTAAATTAATTCACTTTAATTTTTCAATTTCCCTAAGTTAGACTTAGGGTCCCCATTAAAAAATTTAATTATTTGAATAACTTTTCCACCAGGTGGAATTTCTCCAAATGATTTCTGGGTCTTAGAGATCTCATGTGTTTTAGCCCCTCCACAATGTTTCAGAGCTATAGCACATCCGATGCTACCCAAAATCTCAACACTCCCTCTTAGAGAGGAATGTGCTCTAGCAACACTTCACCACTGAAGCATCACCCTGATCTCTGGCATCGGTCTCTGCGTTGTTAATGCTTGGCCTACTGCCCTCCATCCACTGCGATGCTGCTTTCTGTATTGCTGCCCATGACTCTGCCACATTCACTACCACATTTGTACTACATCTCCCTCTCAAATTGCTGCATCATGCTGCCTATAGCACTGCCACTGCTACCTGTTGCACTGCAACTCAGTTGCTGAGAAGTAAGAAACTGAAGGACAATCAACCAATCAACTGACAGACAAGTCAGTCTGGTTGTATCTCATCACTGAAGCACCCTCTGTTGCTGCTTTGCGTTGTCCCTCTAGAGCCTCTGTGTTGCTGCTACTCTACACTGCGTAAGCACAAACCCACTGTGTTGTTGAAGTCCCATCAGCGTTTGCGCTACTGCTGCCACTGCATTGCGCTGCTCCATTATTCAACGTCCTAGCACTACCTCTGCTTATCCATGATCTTCTACACCCATTGACTCCAGTGATCTTGCTACTGTCTTAAGGCTCCCGTAGCTCATATGTGATCCAAGAGTTTTGGCACCTCAAGGATTCTGCCTTCCATCTGTAGTTGCTCTAAAGATCAATATCGCCCCACCTCTTCTCTCGAGGTTCATGAGAACTCATGGCAACATCATCATCAGAGCCATCGTCTTCTTTAGCTGCCACAGCCTTGGAATCAGCTTCCTTATCCTTCTTCCTTAGAGGACAAGTGGTGGTGAAGTGTCCAAGTTCACCACACCTGAAGCATCGGATCTTCGATACATCCCTCTTCTTCTTCCCTTGCTGCTTCTTGGGTGCAAGGGCTGCAACTTCCTCTTCCTCCTTCTTCACTTTGCTGGATCCGGTGTTGTCTTGTCTCTTGGTCATCCGGCAGATTTCCTCTTGTCGGAGGATAGCCCACATGTCGTCCCAGCTTGGAAGGTCCTATATGCCCAAGATGCTTTGGACAAATGTTTCCCATTCATCTAAGACCGCATTTAGAGCAGTCCTCACCATGACATCATCCTCCACTTTAATCCCCATGGCAATCAACTGATCTCGGATTGTATGCAACCTGAAGAGGAAAGGATAGATTTCGTCCCCTTTATTCATCACGAACAACCTCATCTGGTTCTCCAGAAGCATCTTCTTATCGACAGATTTTCCTTGATACATTGTGGTCAAAACTATCCACATAGCAATAACCGTCTTCTTCTCGGCAATGTGTGGGACCACATGATCCTTGACCCCGTCCATGATAAAGCGCTTAGCATGTGCCTCCGCTTCATTATGCTTCGCAAGAAGAGCAGCATCAGTTGGTGTAGCCAAGACGCTCTCTGCATGTTCCCAAAGTTTGTATGCCTCCAAGATCGTTAGGATTTTGGCCTTCCAGATAGCAAAGTTGGAAAATCCATCCAACCTATCCTGATCATGCAGTCCGTACAACACCATCTAGCTCAAAAACAATCAGTCGAAATAGATGCTCCTCTCCCTGTTGTTGTTGCTAATCTCAACAAAATCCCGAATCTAAGGTCCTTGGGGAAAAGACACCCTCTATAGTAACTGCTCCCTCTGACAACTGATTTCCCTCCTCGGAAATCTACCAAATCTCTTGAATCAACCCTCTTCGATCACCCTCCTAATCGATCCTCAGATTTCTTTAGCAAAAATATGTTGAGCGGTTGCTATCCTCCCACTCTTTGTCAACTTAGCTAGGCATTGTTCTACACCGACAGAACTTGTACCACACCAACAACTTCTGAAGACCGGAAGCTACATTTCCAACCAAAACAAACTGCATAGCGTCACCCTCTAGGGTCTGCTTCAGCCACTGCATCACCTCATTGTGCCTCTGACCAGCAATGTCTCACCCTTATTGGTGTTGCGTCAGCCTATGCGTAAGCAAGGCTGACTCTGCGTCACTCTAGTGGTGCTGTGTCAGCCTCTGCATGAGCAGACTAGCTCTGCGTCCCTCTCAGTTGGGTCTGCGTCCCTCTTGATGTTGCGTTGCCTTCTCTAGTCTATGCTGCTTCAGTTGTGTAAATTTCTGAAGATGTTCTATGCTAGATGCAAATTTACTTTAAACTTCTAGGGCTCAATCACAAGAAAGTAAGATGCAGATAGAACATACCAATAGATCGATGGAAGACAAGCCAAGAACAGAGATAAAGAATGGTGGCGTTACGGCGGTCAGCAAGATGCTTCAACCAGCAAAGTCTCCATAAGGTCAGCCAACCCAATGTGTCACACACAACCCCAAGACGTCTCATCGAGAACGCTCCATCAAGATGTTGCACCAAGAAGCCCTAACCGCATCATCATGAGAAGCCCTAATTGCAGCACCATCTGTGAGAGAAGAGAATGCCTCCAAATGTGTGTGCTTTGAACTAAACTCCAAGTCTCTCCAATATATAGTCATTTGTGGGGGTGTGTGACACATCTCTTATGCATGTGGGATAAATCAGGCCGACCTTGCACATGTGGAATAAATTCAAAATACATGTTCTGCTCATCCGATCAAGATGATCTTTAGATCGATCTTGCACGTCTCCGAAAGAGGAATCCAATAAAAATATTGGCATCATCATCTGAGCATCACAACATGGGGTTTGGACCTAGTTTCCCAAAATTAACACTCACTCTCGAGTCTCAACTAGGGAGAACTCCATCCACCAGTGCCATCCAAACATCGTGCGTCATCCCCCCGTAACTTGCTTTGCTGGCTCTTTATTTCAGAACAAAAAAGGTGAGTCACAAAGACATCACACTCGGTTGACAAAATCAGCTCAGAGGTCTGAAACCTCTATAGGACTCAAAGGAGTCTCATACTAACCCGAAGTTATTTTAACTGACCCAAAGCTAGTTGGAGGTCTGAAACCTCACTAGACTTGATCCCGGATCAAGTGGTTGGACACGTGCCATCCTAGACATAGAGAGTACGACAATCTCCGATGCATCCATCAGTCTTGCTATTGGTCTCTATCCACATTTCCCACCTCATTTGCCAATTGAGAGGTACTTCCCATGAGTTCGGTACTCCATGGGTAGGATGCATACAGGGCACAAATCAAAGAGAGGTAAACCAACTCAATATAATCATGGTGGGGCTGAAGCACACCAACAAGGTTCGGCAAGCCTAGCCGTGTGGTTGCTTATAGATCTAAGAAGCTATCCCCAAAGCCTCTCTGGAACTCCCAGAGCTCATCGTCCAATAGGACCCTCCAAATAGGGTCGATCCACAATTCCAAGATTCTCACGGAAGGTTAGGAACATGACCTTCCCCAAGGGATTTGTGAGAATAGCCGCGACCTTCTCATCATTTCCTATATGATCGAGCCTTACGGCTCCTCGCTGTACCATATCCCGAATAAAATGGTACCAGACATCAACATGCTTGGATCGATCGTGGAACACGAGATTCTCTGACAAATGAGTCCCCCTTTGTTTATCACAAAGGATAACGATGGCATATAGCTCATGCTCGAACAACTCATTGAAGAGCTTTCGCAACCAAGTGGCTTCACAACATGCCATACATGCTGCAATGTATTCTGCCTCAGTGGTGCTCAAAGCTACGGACTTCTGCTTCTTGCTCGAAGCAGACCCAAGTGTGAGGTCAATCTAGATGTGCTCTTGTGATCCACCCACTTCTAGCCCAATTGGCATTAGTATATCCACATAGTCTCAAACTCCCAGCAGTGTATCTCAACCTAACATCTATCATGCCCCAGAGATATCTCAAGAGTTTCTAGGAACCAACCCAATGAATGTTATGAGGATCAACAATGTGTTGACTCAAAGTGTTCACTACACAACATACGTCCGGATGGATGTTCCCCAAGAACATCAGGGCCCCTAGGATTTGCTAGCACGGGCCCAACAATGCTTCCACTCAACTTCTTAAAGTTGAGCTCCATTGGTGTCGACACAGACTTACAGTCCACCATTCCAAATCCTTCCAGCAGCTTCACAATATAATTTCCTTGAGAGAAGAAAATCTCGCCAGGTCTCTGCCAGACCTCCAGGCCTAGGAAGTAATGCATCAATCCTAGGTCCTTCATCTCGAACTCATAAGTGAGCTCCCTCTTACACTGATGAATGAGAGGGTCAGCACCTGTCAGGAAGAGATCATCCACATAGATAACCAAAATGAGAGGATTTTCTCTATCAACCTTGAAGTAAAGGTTCGGATCAACATTGCTTCGAGTGAAGTAGCTATCTATCCTCTTGTATCAAGCCCTGGGGGCTTGCTTCAACTCATAAAGGGCTTTCTTCAACCTGCATACATGAGTCTTTGTCTTGGACTTCGAACCCCAGAGGTTGCTTCACATACACTTCTTCCTTTATCAAACCATGCAGAAAAAGCGGTCTTCACGTCCATCTGATGTAGACTCCATCCTTGTGTAGCAGCAAGGGTAATAATAGATCACAGGTGCAATCATAATCAATGCCTTCCTTGAGAGAAGTCTCAAGCAACACATCTTGCCTTTTACTTTTCAGCACTCCCATCATATCCATGCTTGATCTTATAGAGCTACTTCGAGGTGACAACAGCTTTGTCCTTCGGTCTCGGGATCACATCCCAGATATCATTTTTCATAATGGACTCGTACTCTTTGAGCATAGCATTCTTCCATACTTGATGCTTTACGACTTCTTCAATGATCCAGGCTCAGACTGTATGATGGCTGCTAGATACCCTTGGTATCTATTCGGATTCTTGCTTTACACGAAATGTCCCCCCTTTGGGGCCATATGGCTCTCGGCATCCTTGAGAGTGTCTCTGAGCCATGAGGGTCTTCTCTTCTTTCTTCCAGCAATGCCATTTGCTCAGGAGCATATACGGTTGAGGTCTCCCTCTTAATGCCATCTCTTCTACAAAAATTCATTGAACTCATATGACTCACATTCGGTGCCATTATCAATCCTTAAAATCTTGATCTTCTTCTTCAAGAAATATATCCAGACAGTGTCATATCACTGATTACAACGTTGCCATAATATTATCATACACATCATCTTCGTCATTGAAATATTGTCATACAGTACTGAAGATATCAACCTTCATGATCATATATATATATATGCCACTGAGGATACCACAGATCAAGTTCATATAGACTCTGCCATATGTCACATAGTGAGGTCACATATATTTTCCTATATGCTACTAAAGGTATCATAGTTATGTTGTCATGTGTCAGACTCATCGACCAACCATTATCCTTCAGTTTCCTTAGAAAACATACTTTAACAAACTTTTCATGTAAGAACAATTTTACATACCTCTTCTTTCGTCTTTCAATGCATCTGCCTTCTTACAGTAGATTTCCAAAGCACTGTACTTACGGCTCAAGTATCAACTCAGCAAGTCTGCCTTCACATAATAATTTGAGTTGTTTCAACCTCACTGATCACGGGATTCAAACAAGGGCTTTAATACAATGATTTATTCTCCGCAAAATCACTATGCATTAGGCCTTAAATTACTTTCATAAAGTACAACCATACATCTTGGTCATAGAGACACTGACACAATTCACCATCACATCAATGCTATATATCACTGTAATAAGCACTGTTATGTCTGTCAAAATTACTGTCATATATCTATATATATCTCTGCTATGCATACAATTTACACAACCATACGTCCATGTCATTGTGTCGTACATAGCTGTCATTAACAACATTATTGTTACGTATCACAATCAAGTATCATTCTACTTCAGTATGAGTGTGACAAACCTTAGGTGGTTAGTATTACACAGTTGTCCTTCAAATTTTTCATGTTTAAGTCTCATGTTTGTGATCAAATCGGCTTCAAAGAGGGCTTATACACATATAAGACTATAACAATTCTTAACCAAAAACAGGTCAACAAAGTAACAGTTCTGCACCAACGGAGTTATACTTATGAAGTCACTGATTTCCACCTTTTTTTTCTTAGCTCAATTCCTTTCAAACCAAACCACCTAATCCATACAATGTTGAAGTTTGTAGCAGAGATAGGCCTGATATTTGAGCTCAGGATTGGAATATCCATGGTCCTTGACTGGAATATCCATGGTCATGCGCAGAACATCTACAGGTGTGGCGACAAGTGGATTGCGGCTATGCGACTTACTTCTGCTCAATGCAATTCCACTGTGAATTGAGGAATCTGACGGCTCGATCTAGCTTTCACTGTGACTCAACGGTCTCGGCTTTTTCCACAACCATTTCACCACCGTGATCGTCAGAACCACTCCCGTCATCGCCTTCTCCCCCATCGACGATGATCCCCTTGTCGTCCTCCTACTCCTTCTTCCGATCAAGGTTGATAATTCCTGTCTTCTGATGCTTCTTCAGCTCCGCCAAGTTCCGCAGAAAATCGTTCCGTTGGCCTTCGGTTGTCGAGCTCCATAATTCTGGCTTCCAAAAGAGTTTTCAACCTTTCAAGCCTCGCGTCGTTGTTTCCAGACATTGGATCACTTCCACCTTCGGGAGAACCAACTCATCGATTTTATGTTCTTCGCCCATTTCTTCCTTCGACTTGGATTTGACGGAGTCGTTGATTAGGGAAGATGACGAGATTTCTGATTTAGGGCGAGATGGGCCAGATTCAAGATTTTCCTGGCCTTTCTTTTGCTGGAGCTCCTTTTGCTCTTCCTCGCGGATTCTGTCAAGCTCTCTCTGCTCGATTTTCGATTGCTTCACGAGCCTTCGCCCCTCGAAAATCAGAATCCACTCACAGTCGCTTTCGTTCCAGCTCTTTCCTTTAGGAGATTTAATGTTAGGCCTGCGGCATCCTCCAAAAATGAGGTAGGGACTGCGGCCCACTTACAACAGTATATGCTGCCCTTCCACGCAGGCTGAGACAACCTTTTGATGATTCGGCCCTTTAGAGAGCTGCCTCGGCCTCCCCTTACAACAATTCGGTCCTTAAGGTAACCTAGAGACAGACCTCTAAACCCACGCTACATACACTGCCCTTTAATTACTGCCCAAAATTGTCCCTAAAGACTGCGACTCTCTTTTAGGGAAGGGATCTCCCTCCACGCTGAAGGTTAGGGCACCAAACAACCCCAAAACTGACCACGCCATCACTTGTTGTGGTGGTATGGTCTGCGGTCTACCACACAGCCTTGTTGTAGCTTACAACACCCTTACTGGCCCTGAAAACAGTCCTTATCTCACTGCCCTAGATTCTCAACAAGATGGGCTTTGTCTTCTCCTAGCTCCGATACCATGTAAATTTCTAAAGATGTTCCATGCTAGATGCAAATTTACTTTAAACTTCTAGGACTCAATCACAAGAAAGTAAGATGCAGATAGAACATACCAATAGATCGATGGAAGACAAGCCAAGAATAGAGATAAATAATGGTGGCGTTACGGCAGTCAGCAGGATGCTTCAACCAGCAAAGTCTCCATAAGGTCAGCCAACCCAATGTGTCACACACAACCCCAAGACATCTCATCAAGAACGCTCCATCAAGACGCTGCACCAAGAAGCCCTAACCACATCATCATGAGAAGCCCTAATCGCAGCACCATCCGTGAGAGAAGAGAATGCCTCCAAATCTGTGTGTTTTAAAATGAACTCCAAGTCTCTCCAATACATAGTCATCTGTGGGAGTGTGTGACACATCTCTTATGCATGTGGGATAAATCAGGCCGAGCTTGCACATGTGAAATAAATTCAAAATACATGTTCTGCTCATCCGATCAATATGATATTTCGATCGATCTTGCACCTCTCCGAAAGAGGAATCCAATAAAAATATTGGTATCGTCATCTGAGCATAACAACATGGAGTTTGGACCTAGTTGCCCAAAATTAACAAGTTGCCCTTCCTGTAGCAAAAATTCTTCAGCCGCTTCGCTGGTGATTCAGCTTGATCTGCAATGCTCCGATACCATGTGAAAATTTCTAAACAGAAATCTTACTGTAGTGTCTTGATTTATTTTTCCTACTTGATTTAAATTACAAGTTAATTTTCTGAATTATTCAGTTAAATCAACAAAGTAAACACAACTGCAGCCTACACATTTACAGATCATTTACTAAACATCATGCACACATGACAAAGTGACGGATTTTTCAAACAAATGTCCTCAAAAATACCCAATGCGGGAAAACTAGAGTAGCTAGCTCTAGAGGGTTTTATTATTATGCAGAATTTGAATACAACAATATCTGGGCACCAAAATGGTTCGCCCTACAGAGAAATTACACAACAGTAATACCTATTTCACTCGGAGACAGAAAATATGGTTGATTCACACCCTATAACGGGATTTACAGAACTCTAGCCCTTTTTGGCCCACCTGAAACTCCAATGCTATCCCTTAGCCCTCTGCGTCAGCCTCTCTAGCCTGCATCAGCCTCTCCGCTGCCCTATAGGGGCCTGCATCAACCTCTCAGGGCTTACGTTGCCCTGGGTGGGCTTGCGTCAACCTCTCAGGGCTTACGCTGCCCTGGCTGGGCCTGCGTCACCCCTAAAGGGTTGTTGTTGCCTCTGCGCTGCCTTTTGGGTGGCTCTGGCTGATTTGTGTATCTTTGGTTGGTCTCTGCACTACCTGGCACACTGCCTCTCTACCACTGTTGTATTATTGGCCTCAGATTAGATCATCCCTTGCCAATCTCTGCCCCTCACTACATTGCAAATTGTTGGGATTTTGTGTATTGGGGTGGCATCGAGTGTGATCTAGCCTTGAAACTTTCTGGAGGGGCTAAGAAACGCATCACCTCCAAAACCCAGAAAGCGTTTGGAGAAATTTCATCTTATGTGTGAGATATTAAAATAATTAATTTTTTTAATGAGGACCCTAAGTCTAAACTTAGGGAATTAGAAAAATTAAAGTGAATTAATTAAACACCTGATGAAATGATCTAAGTGACGTGGATCAAGCAGTATTTGAATCTTAGCCATTGATAAGAGATTTAATCATGATCGCTGATGTGTTCAACAAAAAAGTATAAGAGAAAGGCTTGAGGGTCAGTTGGAAACACACACACACACGGAGGCAGAGCTAAGAAACTAAGCTGGAATTCTAGGGTAGGGTTTGCTAAGAATTTCCAGAAGAGTTTTCTGCAATGAGGGGTAGTATTGGCTAAGGGGATGATCTGATCATGGAGCCAAGAGTCAGCAAGAGGCAGAGGAGCAGCAAATAGGGTCAGCGCAGCGCAGAGCTTCAATCGCTACGTAGGCCCAGGAAGGGCAGCGCTGCAGCTTCAGGAGGCCACCAGGGTTATGCAAAGGCCTTCCGAGGCAGTGTAAGGACTGTGTCGCCCAGTCAAGGGTTACGCAGTCCCCCTCTGAGCAGCGCAGGGGCACGCAGAGCCTAGCAGGGTTGACGCTGGGGCTTCAGGGGCAGTGCTGGGGTTTCTAGGGCCAGAAATTGGCCGAATCTTGTAAATCCCATTTGAGGGTGTGGATCAGTCAAGTTTTCGGTCTTAGAACAACAAGTATTGCTGCAGATCCATTATTTTCTCTGTCGAGTTAACCAGTTGGGTGCCCAGATTTGTTGTACTCAGATTCTACATAATAATAATAAACCCTCATATCTGTTGCACCGTTTTCCCACATTGGGTTTTTCCAGGGACAATTGTCCGAAAAATCTATGTCACTTTGTTGAATGAGCGTAATATTCAGTAAATGATCTGCATGTGTGTAGGTTGTTAGTTGTGTTTATTTCGATATTTTCTGAAATATCTTGTATAATTTAATCACAAGTAGAAGTAAACCAAGATACTACAGTAGGGTTTTTTCATTATTGTATTCAGAAATTTTTACATGGTATTAGAGCGATTGCAGATCAAGCTGAATCTCCAGCAAATCAGCTAAAGACATATTTTTTGCAAGGTAGCAGTTGAAGCATAGATCCAGAAAGGGCAACCCAGCAGCAGCAGGACACAGTTCAAGAAAAGGCTACATAGGGGCTACACAGTATCATCTGGGTGACGCAAAGATAGCGTAGCAACTTCTAGAGGGACGCAGGAACAACCTGCACTGCGCAGAGGCTGTGCTGGACCAGTCCGCTCACGCAGAGGCCAGTCGGAGGAACGCAGTGCAGTTATTTTTCCTATTGCAAAGCAGTATTGCCAAGATTCGGAAGCAGTGCTTCAGATCTTCAGCAGTGCTTGTGTGGTGGAGATTCTGCTGGTGCAGAAGTGTGCCTAGCTAAGTCAAGAAAGAGCGGGAGGAAGACACTCACTCAATAGATCTGAGCCAAACAAATCTAAGATTCAATCAGGAGGATCAAAGAGAACTGTCCGATTGTTTTTGGCTAAAGATTTCCAGGAGGGAAATCAATTTTTAGGGGTAGTTACTAGAGGGTTTCTAGTCACCAAGAAACCCACATCCAAAAATTTTGTGTTGCCACAGAAAGAGAGAGAAGAGTACTGCTTCCGTCAGATTTGAGCTAGATGGCTTCTCATGGGCTAAGAGATCAGGACAGGTTGGACAATGTGTCCAACTTCGTCATCTGGAGGGCTAGGATCCTATCAGTCCTGGATGAGTACGACATCTAGAACCGTGTGGAGAATGCCCTAGCTCAGCCTGCAGACCCTAATCCTCTAAGGAAATTCAATGAAAATCAAGTGCGGGCTAAGCGTTTAATCATGGATGGAGTAAAGGATCACGTCGTGCCACACATTCCTGGAAAGAAGACGGCAAATGAGATGTGGACCAATTTGGAGACAATGTATCAAGGAAGCTCCGTTCAAAGAAAGATGCTTCTAGAGAATCAGATAAGGTTGTTCCAGATGCAGAAGGGTGAGGAGAAAGATCCCTTCCTTTTCTGACTTCAGACTATCCAAGATCAATTGATTGCCATGGGTGCAACTCTGAATGAAGGACTCTTAGTAAGGACTGCCCTGAATGCAGTCACCGAGGAATGGGAAATGTTTGTCCAGAGCATATTGGGCAAGGCAGCGTTACCATCCTGGGCAGACATGTGGGCACTCCTCCGCCAAGAGGAGATTAGGAAAATCACCAAGAGGCAGAGCATTAGCGTCGGAACGGTTAGGGTGAAGAAAGAAGAGGAAGATGATGCAACCCTTGCATCGAAGGAACAAAGGCAACAAGGGAAGAAGAAGAGGGACCTATCCCAGGTCTGGTGCTTTAACTGTGGTGAACTTGGACACTTCGCCAACACTTTTCCTAAGAAGAAGGACAAAGGAGCTTCTGATTTCAAGGCTACAGCAACAAAGGATGATGGTTCAGATGATGACGTAGCCATGAGTGCTCATGAGCCACATAAGTGGAGTGACATGGATCTGTAGAGCAGCTACAAATCAAGGAGGCAGGATCCTTGAATAAGCCCAGTTCTTGGATCACATACGAGCTATAGGAGCCTTAAGACAGTAGCGGGACAAGTAGGGAGATGGTTGCAAAAGGTCACAGTGAAGCAGAGGGCGGTGCTGAAGAGGTGTAGAGGGAGCAGTGTAATGCAGAGGCAGCGATAGCGTAGAGGCAGCAATGCAAAGGCTGATGGGACTTCAGTAGCGCAGAGAAGCGATGCTTACGTAGTCCAGAGTTGCAGCAGAGCAGCAACTTCAGGAGGATAGTGTAAAGCAACAGTCAAGGGAGCTTCAGTGATGGGATGCAGTCTGGCATGTCTGTCAACGATTGGGCAGGAGTCTTTCAATTGCTTACTTCTCAGCAACTGAGTTGCAGTGCAGCAGTTAACAGTGCCAATGCTATGGGTAGCATGATGTAGCAACTTGAGAGGGAGCTGCAGTACATATGTGGCAGTGTCAGTGGCTGTGACATGGGCAGTAGTACAGAGAGCAACAACACAGCAGATGGAGGGCAGCAGACCAAGCATCAACAATGCAAATACCAATGACAAGATCTTGTGATACACAGTGTGGATGTTGTTAGGTCCCTGTAATTTGGCAGATTGGCAATGACCAAATAGACAAGGGTAACATCAAACCAACTTTGGAGTCCTAGGAACTAGCCTTCCTGGACTCAGAGAGGGCTCTCTCTATATTTGATAAAAGATATGACTTGTATGTTACTAGGATGCTGATTTTAGGCTAGTTAAAGTGATAGGGTTTGTTTTTTTTGTTTGTTTGGTTGGGTAGGTTGTCAAGTAGAACAGATAGAGTAAGAGAAAATCAATCCATTGGGCTATGGGGTCTGTAAAAGGCTTGAAAAGTGCAAAAATAGGTCAAGGGTGTTTCATAGGGCGAGTTAACAAGGCCAAATGGATCTTAATAGCTTATGTAAGTGAAATGAACATTAAGTTGTGAACATAGTAGGTTTAAAGGGAAATTAAGAATCCTCTAACATATACTATAACAAGAAGAGTTTTTAAGATCACTATGCTTCAAGAAAGAATCAAAGGACACAGTGCATCATAAACTTCTTTGACCTAGCTTTATCAAGTAAACTTTAAAACAACAATCCAACAAACCCTAGAGAGTAAGGAACTCCTAAATTCTCTAGCTATTTACCTTCAAACTTAGAAAACATTCAAGATAACAAACAAGTGATGATTAAAGAGCGAGGAACTCCCAAAACCCTTAATCAAACTATAAAAGACCTTCAAAGTGACTATTCAAGATGGACTGAAGGACAGGGCAAACCATAAACTTCTTCAGCCAAACCCTAATTAGTAAACTTCAAAGAAAAGGCCTAAAAAGCAATGTTTTAAGCTACACCAAAGGACAGGGCATACCATAAACTTCTTTGGATTGACTCCATTAAATCATTTTTGAGACAACAAGCATAAGTGGAACGAGAGAGCAATCAAGAATTCTCTAATCAGACTCAGCAGTGGAAAACATAAAGATAAAGAATGCAGATAGAAATAGGGTGCCAAGATAGCATATCCTACTCTAAAATTTATGTTCTTCTATCAGATAAAGGATGAAACAACATGAAAACATAAGGAAAACAAATACTAAATTAGAAAAACATCACTATTAACCAGTTTCATGAATCCCATGAATATACTTGCTCCATTGATGCTCAATCCAAAGCAATCACAAAACTCCAAAACCAATTTCTTCACAACTGAAAATCTATATCATATTGAGCTCAACAATCAACCAAAAACCAACATGAGGCTTACATGCAGTATTTAACTGCCAAATGATGAAGTAAACCCTATCTAGGGTTTTAGAAGTCATTAATTACATAATAAATGCATTTGACCATTGAGACCGTCCAAGGCCCAAGGCACAAATATCCCAAACTCATTGAATGCAAAAATAACTTCTAACATAACTTCTAAGCTAACTTTGGAGTTATTTGTCTTCAAGGCCTTCAAAATATTTTTTTCAATAACTTATGATGTGTTTTGTTGACTTTCAGGCAAGGGTGCAGCGCCAAGGTACAAGGGCGTAGCGCCAAAACTGGAAAAGTTGCCCTTTTTGAAGCTGAGTTTTAGAGGCCTTCCCGGTGTCCAAATGAGCTCCATGATAGCTCATTGGAAAGCTTGTCCTGTCTAGTTTCCAAATATGCCTTTAGTTTCTAGATTGGTGCCCATTTGCCTAGTCAAAAATCCATTTTTCCAAGACTTCTCAGGGCATAGCGCCAATGCTGAAAAGAGGGCAGAAAGGTGTTTTTTAGGTGGTTTTTGCCATTTGGCCCTTTTGAGGGACCAGTGTTACTCCAAATGACCTAATATTTTCTGTGGATGATGTCCTTGGTATGACGAACATGAGTATGTAAACCATTTGTCAATTGAGTGCCCCAAAAAAGAGCGCAGCGCCAGTGGCGCTGCGCGTTTGGCCCTTTTTTCTACAAGCCAAACAGTCAAAATTTCAAAATTTTCAAAAAGATGCCAAAAATGGATTTTGTCTTGCTGATCATGTTTGGGAGGCTTGGAGGGATACATCAGCAAGGATGTTGAGCTTTTCCTTCTCCTTTGCCTCATTTTGAGCTTGAATCTTTGCAAGGGCTCGTTTGAGCTTGGCCCTTGCAATCTTGTTTCTCAAGGCATAATGCCTTGCCATCTTTCTCTGCCAGTCGATGTCTCACTTGGCCTTCTCTAGTTGATCTTCTAGATGCACATTGGATCTCTCTAGCCAAGATTCTCTATCATAGCTGATTTCCATGGCAAGTAGCTCACTTAGAGTGAGCTTCTCTGCCAACTTTGTCTCTTTCTCTCTTTCCCGGGCTAAGGCCTTCTTCAACCCAATTGTCCTTGGCATCTTCCTAGGAAGTTGTTCTTCCTCATCCTCAATATCATCAAGATTGCCCAAGGTCTCATCTAGCATAGCCTTGGCTTTTCCAGCCTCTTTCCGAGCTCTGACCTCACTGATGGCTTGGAGTGTAAAAACTCTGGTAAACTTGATAAATATATATTATTAATGATGAAGATAAGAGATGATTACAATGAGGGATCGCCTAGGCTTTAAATATAGCCTCAAGGTGTCCCTTGGCGAAGAGGCATGATCTTTGATCATGCCCTTCCACATTAATAACCTAAGATAATTAAATCTAATTAATAACTAATAAAATATACATAACATTGCCCCTCTCTTAAAGATGCTTTGTCCTCAAAGCATACGTAATGATGGACAATGTTGACGAATGTCTGGTTTTCTCAAGCGATGAGCTCTTGCTTCCCACATTTTAAAAAGATCGTGAAGCATCTTCTCGAGCTCCATCTGTTGGTGATGTGGATAGTGAAAAGCTCTGATATCGACAGAGTTGGATACTGTCTTGACTTCTATTGGATGTTTGATTTTCCTAATGGAAGACACTTTTATGGGTAAATCTTGGAATACTTTTTCATGTTTCCCAACTATTCCTTGTTCTTCTGGTGATTTTTTGTGATTCCTTTTTAGATTCAGAGGTAAGTATTCCTTTTTAGCCATATTTGCCTTTTTATCTGATCAATCGTCATCATTGATAAAGACATACTGAATATGTATGAGATGGGAAATATTTTTCTGCCAGTTTTTCTTTTCCCCCTTTTTTTTTTTTAAATTAATTAATTAATTAATTAATTTTTTTTAACTATATAATTATTATATATATATATAATTTTTAATTAAAAATTATATAATATATATAATTTAATTATATAATTATTTAAATGGAAATTATATAATATATAAATGACTATATAATTATAATATATATATATATATATATATATATAATTATCGATTAAATTATATAATATATATTTTATATATAATTAAAAAAAAAAATCGTTTTTAAAACTGTTCTCGTTCCGTTGAAAAAAAAACACGCCGACTCATATGTCTTTATATAACTTAAACGAATCGACTATTAAACGATGCTTGTTTACGAAATTTTTTTTAAACGCAAATTCCACCCGTCAAATTACAGTCACGTTAAACGTGTTGGAAGGGTCGAGGGCCTCAATCGGAAGGCGAAAGCCGCAGGTAGAATGTCGTTTGCGTATAGGTCCTGGTGGGTTAGGAAGTGGTCGCCGTCGGAGTCCCAATCCTCGATACAGGCGCAGTCCAAGTTATGGCCGTAGGAGCCGCAGTCCTCGTAGGAGTCGCTCTCCAAGACGTCGAAGCTACACACCTAAACGTGGACGAAGTATTAGCAGGTCACCTCCACCACGTCGTGATCGTCGAGTTTCTCCTTATGCTAATGGAAGCCCCATTGGCAGAGATCGACGTCGAAGTCGCAGCTAAAGAGCGATAAGGTGTGGTGGCAGAGAGGGGCGGCGGAAGGAATATAACGCTGTATATAACACTGTAATACTGGAATGTAATGGCGTTGACCAGGTGAAACGACGGATAGGGGTGACAGTCGAATGTCAGGTTTGAACGAACAGTGTGGCAGGGGTGGCGTTAGAAAACGGCGGCGGCAGTGACTGGTGGGGATGATCGATGTAAAACTCAGATAAATTGGAATTGAATTGAGATGAGGATTGTCTCCTCAAGACACCTGTCCGAGTCTTTCACAATATTTAACCTCAGGCAAACAATCCGAACCACAGGTGATTGACCACTATTTCTTCACAGGATTGAATTGTTAACCTGTAATCTTGTTTACCTTGGCCTCTTATTTCTGTACCTCTCAACAGTATGCTTCACCGTGCTGTAATAGGAAGTTATAGGTCCGAGTTCTGAACAGGATCTAAGAACTTTAGAAGCTCCAAGCTATCCAGAATGGTGGTGGAACAGAAAAGTATGGCAGCGACAAGAAAATGGTAATGATCAATGGATGGAGTTGTGAGTTGTGTAGGAACGACTTGTGCAGCAAGAGAGTGTAATGTAGCGTAGTGAGATATGTGAGGGGAGGGCGTAAGGAATGTGAGGGGGTTAAGTGGGTTGTAAAAGAAAAATTATTTATCTATTTATTTATTTTTTACGTGAGGGAATTGGGAATCAGGGTTTGTGAGCAAAGGCAGAGTGGGAGTGAGAGAGCAGAAGGGGTTGGGTAAAATTCTGCAATTTTTGGAATTCCTTTGATTCCTTAATTCTGGTGATCACACAGATCCCGAAGAGCGATGGCTCTGATACCAATGGAGTGTAAAAACTCTGGTAAACTTGATAAATATATATTATTAATGATGAAGATAAGAGATGATTACAATGAGGGATCGCCTAGGCTTTAAATATAGCCTCAAGGTGTCCCTTGGCGAAGAGGCATGATCTTTGATCATGCCCTTTCAGTTAATAAAACCTAATATAACTATATCTAACTAATAATTAATAAAATATTCATAACATGGCTTTCTCTGTCTCTAACTGTTGGTTTTCTACCTCAAGAAAGTTGATCACATTCTTTGCCCTGCCAAGTTTGGTTTGTAGCTCTCTAATCTGGGCATCCTTGCTCTTGATCAACATGTTTGTAATCCTCTCCTCATCCTCACTCTCAAAGTCAATAAGTTGAAACTCTTGTTTAGTTTCAAGCTCATCCTCTTTTTCAACAATGACCTGCTCTGCAACCTTTTCCTTACCCTTATCAAGTTGTTTTGTTGATGATGAAGACAGGGCCCCTTCCACAATCTGTGGAGCAAACACCTGCCTATGACCTCTTTGATAGGTCAAAGGAAAAGGCTCTATGTAAACCATCTTAGTGTCATCTGTCTCACTGCTCTCTTCACTGTTTTATGTTGTGGTATCATGAGATGAGGGTGAAGGATTGTGGAAGGGTGATGAAGGAGGATCATCATGGGGTGAAGGAATGTGAGTGAGTGGGGATGTAGGAACAGAACGAAGTGATGGAGGAGTAGGAATGGGAGGATGAGATGAGGAAGGTATATCATGTTGATGATGGCCTTGTGGAGCAATAAAAACCTCATTGGCAATGAAGGTCTCCCATGGAATGCCTTTCTAATGTAGTTGGTGCATAACTACCATCTTGATAAGAGAATGATGGAAAAGGCTTTGCATCTACTGAGGGTAGTTTCTCTTTTGCACTATGTATGTCATTTTGTTAATGCTTCGGTAAAGATAATATGGTATATGCAGCATCCTAACTCTGGTAAAGTGCATAAGAAGCCTGATGTGGTATGAGTAGAGGCGAGAGAACCTTCCCTTGTAGGTAAAATATTTCATTATAATCTTCATCATAGGTGCATATCTATCAAGTAGATGAGAGAAAGGAAAGATGGATTTGTTGTGGTCTTTATACCTGGGCTTAAGATATGGCTCAAAGTAAATCATGTCTAGGTTGGCTTGCTTGAACCATTTCTTCCCTACACTAGGTATGCCTCTGGCATTGGCAATGGCATCTGTAGAAAATTCAAAGGTGACCTATGCAAGATTAACTTGTTTGTTATGCAAGTTAATGATAAATAGTCTAGTTAGCTCAGGGTGGTTTTGCACCTGCTGCACCTTTTTACAAAATTCATAGCAACCTACATGTTTGAAACAAGCAATAGTAAGGGGAGATGCCATGAGCTCTCTTGTATTGAGGGGTTCAAAACTATTTATCTTGCCTCCCTTGTGATCATGCCTCTTTGGCATATGTGCCTCTATACCACTGTCTTCACCCTCTGACATTGTAAACTCTGCTTTTATAAAACCCTGGAGTGTAAATAGAAATGAGATGAAGGTATGGTAATGAAAAGGTAGCCTTGCAAATGAGGGAATGAGTGAGTGAGGGTATAGGTGTATGAGAATGAGTGAGAGGTAAAACAACTCAATGACAACCCTCCAGCTGTGTAATTACCCTTTCTATCACTGACACTCTGTCTAGGAAGATGAAATGAGGTTTAAACAATGATCTCCAACTTTGAAACTTAGGGTTTGATTAGGGTTTCATTCCATTGATTAAGAAATCACTAAAATAGCTTGAAAATGGGTGTATGTCAGGTACTTACCCTTATCATTGCTTGGAGAACCTTTGGCAAAGACTTGAAGGAGATTTGGAGTGTTTTGAGTGGTTAGATCACTTAGAAAACCCTTCTGGCCAAGCGCGCAGCGCCAAGGCTGAGGGCGCAGCGCCTTTGAAAATGAGCAGGGTGTCTGTTTCGGGCAAGAGCACAACACCTCCCCCAGCGCATAGCGCCACCTTCCAGGCGCACAGTGCCTTCAGAAAATGAACGGGGAAGAAATGTCAAACACGCAGTGCCGACTTCCAGGTGCACAGCGCCAAGCCATGGGGACAACGCCAAGGCAAATTTGCCAAATTTTACCTAAAAACTCAAAAACTCTTCTCTCCTTGAAACTTTTAACTCTTTGCAAGGCATCAATGATTCATATGGAGTGCAAAATGAGCTTTTATAGTTAAGAGGAATTTGATTTAATTATGAAAACCCACTTTCTAAGGTTAAAAATCCTTTTCCTTTCTCACTAACACCCTTTTGACACTTTTTCTTTGTAGGTGACTGAAATAATGAATTCGACCTTTCTTTTGCTCCTTGAGGCATGAAAAGTTCATTATGACACCTTTGGGATTTAATCACACACACTAGCATCTTCAATTTCTTGTGTAGTCTCAACTCAACTTTTCCAACTTGTCTGGCCACTCTTCTCAAAACCCTAATGGTTTGCAATCTTTCATAGCAATCATCAGTGTTGTCTTCTAAGTTCTCTATAGCCCTTTCAATTTCATTCATTTATGTCTAGTTCACCTCACCTTTTTCCCTATTTCATCAATATTTTCTGCTAGACTTTCTTCATGTTTGGTCTTGTGTGCTTCCTCCATGTCATTTTCTGCTAGTGATCATTGTTTTGGCACTCAACTGGACCATCAAGAGTATAAACCCTAATCATCTTCAAGACTAAGTGTTTCTTCTTTACTTTGTTGTAAGTTGTCTTCTTTCAGGAGTAGACAATCTACCTTATCAGTACCTTCTGTTGACCAAGCCTTCAACACTCCTGCAGAAGTGCTAAACTCTTTGCATTTTCCTCACTTGCAGGTTCTGAACTGATAAGACAAACTTCTTTGGAAATTTTAGGTCCTTCTTGAATAACCATGTCTTTGACATTCTATTACATCTGAGCCAGATTCTAGCAAAGGAAAAGAAATGCCTAAAACATCCAAGGATGACCCTAAACATGTAAAAACCCTAATGACCTAGTGAAAGGGTTCTTTGACTTGATTTTGACTGAGATTTGGCTTGGAGATTGTCAAGTGAAAACCAAGCATTGCCAAAATTGTTGTATTTAAGATCCAAAATCAAATGTACTTGATTTATCTAAAGAGCCTACAGAGATAGTTTTGAGACCATTAATGCTTGAGGAACCTGGGGAACATGGGAATGAGTTAGCTATAGGAAACCCTAGAGGGAGGAGGGAGTCTATTGACAGGGGAAAAATGAGGCAATGAGGCTATAGACAGGGAAGGAGGTTGAAAATGATAGGTAAAAGCCCATAAGGAGTTTTTTAGGAGCAACAGGGTGACTTTGAGATGACAAACTTGATAAATACTGAAAGAGTTTCTATAAGGATAATGAAGGCAGTGAGATTTCTGAAACTCAAGATATTCAAGGAATATTGTTTTCAGAAATCTATAAACATCCTATAGTCATCTATAGATAGTAAAAAAAAATACTGATGACTAACAGATGTATTGCTAGAGCACACTCTGTGCTAAGAGGGAGTGTTGAGATTTTCTGTATTGGGGTAGCATCGGGTGTGCTCTAGCCCTGAAACTTTGTGGAGGGGCTAAGAAACACATCACCTCCAAAACCCAGAAAGTGTTTGGAGAAATTTCATCTTATATGTGAGATATTAAAATAATTAATTTTTTTAATGAGGACCCTAAGTCTAAACTTAAGGAATTAGAAAAATTAAAGTGAATTAATTAAACACATGCGATGAAATGATCTAATTGATGCGGATCAAGCATTCTTTTAATCTCAGCCATTGATGTTTTCAACGAAAAAGTATAAGAGAAAGGCTTGAGGGTCAGTTGGAGACACACACACGGAGGCAGAGCTAAGAAACTGAGCTGGAATTCTAGGGCAGGGTTTGCTAAGAATTTGCATAAGAGTTTTCTGCAATGAGGGGTAGTATTGGTTAAGGGGATGATTTGATCCTAGAGCCAAGAGTCAGCGAGAGGCAGAGGAGCAACAATCGGCAGTGGAGCAGGGGCAGCAGCAGTAGCAGCTACGCAATGCAGAGCTTCAGCGGCTACGCAAGTGTTACGCAGGCTCAAGAGGGGTAGCACTACAGCTTCAGGAGGCCACCAGGGTTACGCAGAGGCCTTCCAGCGCAGCATAAAAACTGCGTCACCCAGTATGGGGTTACGCAATCTCCTTCTGAGCAGTGCAGGGGAACGCAAAGCCTAGCAGGGGTGACGTTGGAGCTTCAGGGGTAGCGTTGGGGTTTCTAGGGCCAGAAATTGGCTGAGTCTTGTAAATCCCGTCTGAGGGTGTGTATCAGTCAAGTTTTCAGTCTTAGAATAGCAAGATTGCTGCAGATCCATTATTTTCTCTATCGGGTTAACCAATTGGGTGCCCAGATTTTTTTTACTCAGATTCTACATAATAATAATAAACCCTCATATCTGCTGCATCGGTTTTCCCGCATTGGGTTTTTCCGGGGACAATTGTCCGAAAAATATGTGTCATATTGTTGAATGAGTGTAATATTAAGTAAATGATCTACATGTGTGTTGGTTTTCAGTTGTGTTTACTTCGGTATATTCAGAATATATTCTAAAAATAACTTGTATAATTTAATCACAAGTAGGAGAAGTAAACCAAGATACTACAGTAGGGTTTCTGCATTATTGTATTTAGAAATTTTCATACAAACTCACTTCGAAATTGTTAGGTCCCTATAATATTAGTGTAGCCCCTTATTATTGTTTTTTTAGCCCCCTTATTGTTATTGTTGTACCCCCGTAACCCCCATATTGTTATTATTGTGTCCTTACATTACTATTGTTAGGTCGACTAGGAATATATTGTGACCCCATGGACTCCTATATATAGAAAGGAGGTTTTGTCATTTGTATCATCCAAGAATTGTTCATTTATGTAATGTAAAGGAGGTTTCCCCCTCGAAGTGGCTTATTTCTAAGGCGTTGATCTCTCTTTTCTTCTATTTTTGGAGTTGGTTTCATAACATTTGGTATCAGAGCTTTGGATTCTAGGGTTTCGCTGCTTCAAACAAGACATCGTGGAATTTTCGCTATAAGTTTTTTTCTACGAAGGTTCAGAAGCTAAAATGTTTACCACGAAAAGTTGAAATCTTGAGGAGCTTAATGTAAAAATTTCAGATCTTCGTTCGCAATAGTTTCGGAGAAATGATCTGTGGAAGTTAGGGCTTTTGCAGGCTCCCAAATTTCATCTAAAAGAGGTGACCTTGGGAAAATCGTCATAACTCTCTCTCTGAGCATCGGATTGAAATTTTGTAAAAGTGGTCGAAAGTACACGGACTGTAGTTTCCTATGTATCACGGTCAGAGTCGAAGGAGGAACCAATGACACGTGGCATGTCGTACAAGTTTGCTCTACTGAACCAGTCCATAATTAGGTCATTGTGGGAGATTGGGCATAAATTTGTCTTGAAGCATCCAAATCAGGTCATACCTGTGGCATTCGAAAGAATATTCACAGGGCTACTACAAGATCGAATTTCAGATATTGAAGATCCGAAATCACAAAGATAATTCAGTTTCAATATCGAGTTCCTCAAAAGCAAGAAAAAAGTGTGTAATTTTTAAAACAAGTTTGCATAACATTGGTTTGAAAAATCAGTTTGAAGTAATTCCAAGGGAATATTGAAGCTTAGATATCGGTATTGAGTTATATAATGCCCCCTCAAAATAATTTCACAACCATTAAGACATCAGAAAGCTATACTATGACGCATGAAGAGGAAGAATTACAATGTGATATATCAAAATTACAGTACCAAGTGCAACAAATTTCGATCTTACAAAGAGCAACCCAAGATGACATAGATGGTTTAAAAGCATACATGGAGGCTAAGTTGGATGGTTTGAAGGATAAAATGAAAGCTAATATGGATGATAAAGTAGTGGAAGGTCACATCGAGCATCAACAACAAGTTCTCCAATTCTCAAAGGATAACCTAACTTTGGTGCAGAATAGAATGAAACAACATGAAGATCAATATCACAGTGAAAGAAGTTCTGAAGTAGTCATGGAAACAAGAACTCGACAACTACGAAATCGATCAATTTCAGAGTATTTCAGCAAGTTGAAAAACTTACACGCTGAATATTCCACATGGGAGGATGTGAATTTTATACAGAAGCATTCAGAAATAATCAAGTGTTGAGGACAACACTTGTTTGAAAGAGAGGGGAATGTTAGGTTCCTATAATATTAGTGTAGCCCGTTATTATTGTTATTTTAGCCCCTTTATTGTTATTGTTGTACCCTTGTAACCCCCATATTGTTATTATTGTGCCCTTACATTACTATTTAGTATTGTTAGGTCGGCTAGGATTATATTGTCATCCCATGGACTCCTATATATAGAAATGAGGTTTTGTCATTTGTATCATCCAAGAATTTTTCATTTATGTAATGTAAAGGAGGTTTCCCCCTCGAAGGGGCTTATTTCTAAGGCGTTGATCTCTCTTTTCTTCTATTTTTGGAGTTGGTTTCATAACATTTGGTATCAGAGCTTTGGATTCTAGGGTTTCGCTGCTTCAAACAAGACATCGTGGAATTTTCGCTATAAGTTTTTTTTCTACTAAGGTTCAGAAGCTAAAATGTTTACCACGAAAAGCTGAAATCCTGAGGAACTTCATGTAAAAATTTCAGATCTTCGTTCGCAATAGTTTCGGAGATATGATCTGTGGAAGTTAGGGCTTTTGCAGGCTCCCAAATTTCATCTAAAAGAGGTGACCTTGGGAAAATAGTCATAACTCTCTCTCTGAGCATTGGATTGAAATTTTGTAAAAGTGGTCGAAAGTACACGGAGTGTAGTTTCCTATGTATCACATTCAGAGCCGAAGGAGGAACCAATGACACGTGGCACGTCGTACAAGTTTGCTCTACTGAACCAGTCCATAATTAGGTCATTGTGGGAGATTGGGCATAACTTTGTCTTGAAGCATCCAAATCAGGTCATACCTGTGGCATTCGAAAGAATATTCATAGGGCTACTACAAGACCGAATTTCAGATATTGAAGATCCAAAATCACAGAGATAATTCAGTTTCAATATCGAGTTCCTCAAAAGCAAGAAAAAAGTGTGTAATTTTTAAAACAAGTTTGCATAACATTGGTTTGAAAAATCAGTTTGAAGTAATTTCAAGGGCATATTGAAGCTTAGATATCGGTATTGAGTTATATAATGCCCCCTCAAAATAATTTCACAACCATTAAGACATCAGAAAGCTATACTATGACGCATGAAGAGGAAGAATTACAATGTGATATATCAAAATTACAGTACCAAGTGCAACAAATTTCGATCTTACAAAGAGAAACCCAAGATGACATAGATGGTTTAAAAGCATACATGGAGGCTAAGTTGGATGGTTTGAAGGATAAAATGAAAGCTAATATGGATGATAAAGTAGTGGAAGATCACATCGAGCATCAACAACAAGTTCTCCAATTCTCAAAGGATAACCTAACTTTGGAGCAGAATAAAATGAAACAACATGAAGATCAATATCGCAGTGAAAGAAGTTCTGAAGTAGTCATGGAAACAAGAACTCGACAACTACGAAATCGATCAATTTCAGAGTATTTCAGAAAGTGGAAAAACTTACACCCTGAAGATTCCACATGGGAGGATGTGAATTTTATACAAAAGCATTCAAAAATAATCAAGTGTTGAGGACAACACTTGTTTGAAAGAGAGGGGAATGTTAGGTTCCTATAATATTAGTGTAGCCCGTTATTATTGTTATTTTAGCCCCTTTATTGTTATTGTTGTACCCTTGTAACCCCCATATTGTTATTATTGTGCCCTTACATTACTATTTAGTATTGTTAGGTCGGCTAGGATTATATTGTCATCCCATGGACTCCTATATATAGAAATGAGGTTTTGTCATTTGTATCATCCAAGAATTTTTCATTTATGTAACGTAAAGGAGGTTTCCCCCTCGAAGGGGCTTATTTCTAAGGCGTTGATCTCTCTTTTCTTCTATTTTTGGAGCTGGTTTCATAACAGAAATTCTTCGCAAACCCAGCCCTAGAATTTCGACTTAGCTCAGTGCATCCGCTATTGTGTGTTCTCCAACTGACCCCAAACCCTTCTCTTATATTTTTCTCATTGGAAAACCAACAACCATGACTATGCATCCAGTGTCTTCCCATGATGCCCTAAACTCCTCCAATCTAGCAGTGCAATCATTCTTTTCATCTTGAAGAAGAGGCCCTCTCAACTCTGCAAAGGTAGGGGCTTTGTACCCCGGGCCAACGACAACAACAACATGAAACATAGGTTGGTAGAATGGGTTTGTCTTGGGAATGCTGAAAGGAACATCACTCCATAGAAGACATTTACTAACCAATCTCTCAACTTCTGCCTTTTCCTTTTTTTTAATTGTTGATTTGATACGAGGTGTGGTTCTAAGGACAAAAAAAGATGACAAAGCTGAGGGGTTGGGACATGTGGGTGTGGAAGGTGATGCTGAAGAAGTGCTCTCACTTACCCCCACCCTTGAGATCCCTACAAGTTGGCTTTTTATTACTGCACTGGTGTCTTTTCCATCCTCTTTATCCATCAACTATTTAATGGCCAGTCGGATGATTTCTGGAGATGCATTGGGGGCAAAGTTCTATATTTTGCCCCGAAATTTGCCCCAAACGTAATTTTAATTTGTTGACACCCCCTGACATATGCTTGCCACACAACTTGCAAGACAAATACAGTCTATTGACATCCCCAGTTTCGGGCATAGGATCAGGCTCACCATATTCCCACATAGGGTCCAAATTCTTCGGCATTTTGTTTGAAACGTTGAACTTAAATAATTGAATTTGAACCTGGGCACAAAAGAAAATTGAAAAAAATTAAAAATTTCACATCACATAAGAAGCAAACACAAATGTAATTGTTGATTTTAAATTTTAAATGCCTCTTATCACTCACTTGAACACACACAAAATCACTAAACAAGGGTTTGAATTTTTGTTATTTGATTCTTGAAAGTTAAAGTTTTAAATTTTAATTCAATCTAGAGTCTAGAGTCTAGACTCTAGATTCTAAGCAAAAATACGTTAGAAAACAAGTTAATTGAAATATAGAATGATTTAAGAAGACTTTCTATAACGATTTACAAAGAATAAGAGAAAAAATACATACCTGGTAGTGTAGAAATTTTATAATCCAACCTCGGTTTTCAGTTTCTCCTTATTTCTCCCATATAGTTAAATGCCCATTCCAATAGCCATACATTAACAAGTTGGAAAAATAATTATTTTCTGAAAACACAAATTCTGGAAATTTCACAACGCTGACATGCAGAAATAAAAACCAAAAAAATAAATCAGCCACACACACAATTTTGACACGTTGATTTTTGGTCAACTTGACCCTGGAAAAACCCCCTACAACTCTTGGGGAAAACCAGTTCGAAAGCTTCTTATTATTTCTAGAAAATGCTTTTACAGTGAACAACAATACACAATAAAAATTACAACAAACACTAAAAACCACTTATCTCGATTTTCATGCCCCCTTCCACCTTGAAATCTGTGCCAAATAGCAAACAGAATAGCAATACATAGTAAAAATTTCTGGAAAATGCTTTTACAGTGAACAAAAATACATAGTAAAAATTACAGAAAACACTAAAAACCACTTATCTCGATTTTCGTGCCCCCTTCCACCTTGAAAACCATGCTAAATAGCAAATAGAAAATTTACAGAAAATTTACAGCATTGAATCTTGTCCTTGTTGCCTAGAAAAACGTGCCAGAACTGCCTGTATGGACTGTACAGACAAGATAATAGCCCCTTCCTCGATTTCTGTGCCCAGAAATTCTGCCTTGAAAACCGTGCTCCTTTGCTGCTAATTTTGCTCGAAAATAGTGCTGTTCATTCCTCGAAATGCGTGCAAACTACTGTACGGATTTTCTGCCTCAGCAACCGTGCCAATAAATGCTGTTGTACGGATTTTCAGCCTTGGGAAGTGTGCCCTCTTGTTGTACGGATTTGCTATGTGTCTTTTGCTGCTCTCCCTCCGCTCAAAAAATTCTCTTCAGCTTTTTCTCCTCTCTCAATCTGCTCATGAAAGAATGAAGGACCTTTTCCCTCATTTTCCTCCTTTAACCTAACCCTAAGTGACTTTTGGAGAATCCCTAAATCTAATGGCTGAGATAGCTTTAGATCTAGGGTCGAGATTAAATGCTCATTTAAATCTCACTTTCTATTTTTTAATTCACCCCACTTTAATAAAGACCCACTTAGTCATTTATTTCCAAAGTCACTTTTCCTTTCTAATATCACATTGACTTTATTAAAGTCACTTTAAAATTAGACATTCGTAACTTTATCACTTAAAGTCACTTTTAAATTAGATTTGACTTTATAACTATATAAAGTCAGTTTAGGAGAAAAATTAAATTCTTTTTGGACACTTTTCCCTAGGCCAAAGATCAAAGCCTTAGGGAACCACCTGTCCTCCGGTAACCAAATTTCAACACTCCCTCTTACCGAGGAAGGTGTTCCTCACCACACCCATCTTGTCTCTGAAGTAGACATGCTTGCCCTATGGTAAGGCTTTGGTAAGAATATCTGCAACCTGCTCATCAGTGGGAATATACTCAAGCTTCACAGCTCCCTTCTAAACATAGTCTCTGATGAAATGATATTTGATCCCGATATGCTTTGACCTGTCATGAAATACTGGATTCTTCGTGAGTTTAATGCAACTCTGATTATCACAGTATATCACTGAAGGTCTCAACGGCTGACCAAATAAGCCAAACAACATCTTGCGAAGCCAGATGGCCTCACAACTAGCTAGACTGGCTGCCATGTACTTTATTTCGATGAATTCAATGCTACTGACTGCTGCTTCTGGCTGAACCACGACACCACTGCCGAACCCAACCCAAAACAACACCTTGAAGTGCTCTTCCTATCAGAAGCACAACCTGCCCAATCAGAATCAGTGTAACCTGCCAGTCTCACTCCATCCCCCTGCCTATAATCTAGACCATAATCCACTGTCCCCTGCAAATACCGCAAAATGTGTTTTGCAGCAACCCAGTGCACCCTCCTGGGCTCACACATGAACTGGCTCATCGTGTTGACTGCAAAACATATATCTAGTCCGGTGTTGACCAAATACATCAAGGAACCAATTAGCTGTCTATACAATGTGGGATCCACCAACTCGGAATCTGAAGCGTGAAGCTTCTTCTAGTTGGTGATCATCGGTGTCAACATGGGTCTACAATCCTCCATGTGGAACCTGCCAAGGATGTCCACAATATACTTCCCCTCCCCCAGGAAGAAATGCCCCTCCTCCTGCCACACCTCTAAACCCAAAAAGTAATGCATCAAGCCAATGTCTTTCATCTCAAACTCCGACACAGGATCTCTCTTGCAGTGCTCTATGAGTCTCTCTGCACCCATAATGACCAAGTCATCCACATACAACACCCGAATAAGAGGCTCCTCACCTATCACAATAAAGTAAAGGTTCGGATCTACATCACTCTTTGTGAAACCCATCTCCCGCAAGTATGTATCTATCCTGGAGTACCAAGCTCTGGGAGCTTGCTTTAGGCCATAAAGGGCCTTCTTCAGTCTGCACACATGGGACTCCTTCCCATGCACCTCAAAGCCCTGTGGCTGCTCAATGTACACCTCCTCCTGTATGAAGCCATTGAGAAATGCGGTCTTCACATCCATTTGGTGGATCTTCCAACCCATCTCTACTGCTATCGATATGATGGAGCGAATCGAAGTATATCGAGCCACGGGAGCGAAGGTATCCTCATAATCAACTCCCTCTACCTGGGAGAACCCTCTAACCACAAACCTTGCTTTGAATTTCTCAATGCTGCCATCTGCAACATGCTTTACCTTGTAAAGCCATCTGGAAGTAACCACGGATTTGCCCTCAGGCCTCGGCACCACCTTCCAAACATCATTCTTCATGATAGAAGAATACTCCTCCTGCATGGCCTCTCTCCAGACCTGCTGGCTAGCTGCCTCCTCATAGCTAGAAGGCTCAGAGTCAATGATGTTGGCAACCATTGCCGTATAGCTACAGAACCTATCAGGTGGTCTGCTCTCTCTGACTGGCCTCTTAGGCCCAGCAATAGATGTGGCCTTTCTCAAGGTACCCTGAAGCCACTCGAGCTTCCTCTTCCCTGAGCACACTTCTCCCACTGGAGAATGAAACTCCTCCTCATCATCAGGAGCCTGAACTCCTGACTGTCTGTCTGCTGTCCTCCTGCCTATACCTGAACCTGTAGACGCCGAAGTACCGTGTGAACTGTCAATCAGTGGACTCCCTAGTGAACTGCTCTGTGCACTGCTCTGCATGCTGCCCGAAGCACCACCCCTTTGACTCCGTGAGCCACTGCTCACTGATGGACCTGACATCGTAATCGATGTACCTCCGGATCCTCTTGATCCCTGCCCACTGGATCCCTGCCACTGACTCAGCTACTCCTGAGGGTTTGGCTGATCCAGATACTTTAACTCTCGTGACCTCCTGAAGGCCCTGTCATCCTCGAACTTCACATCCCGCCTGACAACAACTCTCCTCTGTGCGGGAATATAAATCCGAAAGGCCTTCGAGGTCTCAATGTAGCCCACAAAGGCACCCTTCTCTGCGGTGGGCTCTAGCTTGGTCCTCTTCTCCTTGGGTACGTAGGAGTATGCAATACACCCAAAGATACGAAGATGACCAACATCAAACTTCTTCCCAGAAAAAGCCTCCTCCGGAGTCACATGCCCCAAGGCACGATGTAGACTCCTGTTCTGCAAATATACAATAGTGTGCAGGCCTCTGCCCACAAAAACAATGGTAACCCCTGATCATGTAGCATGGCTTTGGCAGCCTCTCCGATGGATCTGTTTTTCCTCTTCGCAACCCCGTTCTGCTGGGGGTTGTAAGGACCTGTGAACTCCCTCCTAATGCCTAGCTCCGCACAATAATCAACAAACTCACCAAGGGTGTACTCTCCTCCATTGTCTGACCTCAGGGACTTGATCTTCTGACCTGTCCGAGTCTCCACAAGAGCTTTGAACTCCTGAAACTCCTTGAAGATCTCACTCTTGGTCTTCAGGAAATAAATCCAAGTCCTCCTGGAGTGATCATCAATGAATAATACATAACACTCATATCCACTCAAGGAAACATGAGACATCCGACCGCTCACATCGAAATGAATCAAATCAAGTGTCCCAGTCGATCTGCTGTCACTGCTGGGAAAAGGGGATTTGGCAAACTTGCCCATAGCACATCCTCTGCATGTATCAAAGTGATCAGTACTGAAATCTGGCACACCTGTAGTGATCTCCCGCAACGTCCTCAAGGCTCCATGATACATGTGCCCCATCCTGCGGTGCCAAATCTCACACAGCTCTGAACTGCTAGCTCTGCTGTCAGTACTACTGCTCAATGCCAAAACAGGCTGAAATGCAAACTTGTACACCTTAGCATGGCGTACACCAATCACTCTAGCTGAATCAACTGGAGCACCCTTGGAATATATCAACAGCTTTCCTCTACTAAACAATATCTCATACCCTCTGTCCTCCAATGCTGAGACGGATATGAGGTTCTTCCTCATCCTTGGCACATATAGAACATCTGACACCTTCAAGGGAGGTTTGGGTTCCCTATCAAATGTCAAAGTCCCCACACCGACTGCTCTAACAATGTTGTCATCTCCGAGTACTACCTTTATATCAGTGCCACTCTCTGAAAGCTCTGAGAAGTACTCACGGACTCCTGTCATATGATGTGAAGCCCCACTATCAACATACCAGATACCTAAAGATGCTCCGCTAGTGGAGGGAAATGCACACTCCCTCTCAACCTTCGTGGCAGGTGATCCTGCACTAGTGGACTCACAAGCAATGAACCCAAACTCCTGGTCAAAGCTATCTGTAAAGTCCTCTATCTTTGTTGATGCTTCCATGCTATAGTTCTTCTCCTTATTCTTCTTCTCCGGACACACAACTGCATAGTGTCCCATCCTCTGACAATTCCAACACTTCACCTTGGAATACTCCTTCTGTGTGTTCCCCTATTTACCTTTACATTTGCCTTTGCCCCCACCACCACTTGTGGAAGCTTGCTTCTTTCCCTTGCCTTTCTTGCCTCCTGCCAACAGTGCTACATCCTCATCCTGCTCAACTGGTTTGGCTGCCCCAAGCCGGCTCTTTCTAATTTATGTCTGTATGCAATCATCCCAGAACCTCTCCCAAGTGGGAAGGGTCTCACGTGCACAAACCCCATCAACAAAGTTCAGCCATGAACTGGGAAGGCCATTCACTGCAATCCACACCAACTCAATGGGTGGAATGACCTCTCCAACTGTTGCCAATTCATCTCTCACATTAGTAATCTTTGTGAGATATCCAACTGCACTATCAGTCTTATCCATCTTAATGGTCTTCAGCTTCTCCCTTAGGACCATTTTCCTGTTCTCATTGGTACTCTGGTAGAGATTGGTCAATGCTGTCCACATCTGATGAGCATATCTCTTTCCTCTCACATGAGGAATGCAATGGTTTTTTATTCCATCTAGAATTAGTCTCTTACCCTTGTTATTCTTTTTATTAAAGGCTGCCAACTTAACAGCATCATTAAGCACATTAACAGGGTTCTGTATGGTATGCACCATGATATCCCAGACTTCTACCTCCTCAAAGATACTCTGCATTCTCTCCTTCCATACTCTGTAGTTACTATGCCCATCCAACCTATCCTCCACCCTCAAGCCCAAAGACATGATTGTTGTCCTAATAAACTGAAAATAACACTGTTGTAGTAAAAGTAATGTTTTCTGTGTGAAAAATCAGCTTGCTATAATTTCTGTGTGAAAAAATCAGCTTTGTAATTTTTCCTTCTTGCTGTCCCAAACTGCACTTTTTAGGAAAATAGCTCTGATACCATGTAGAAATTTTATAACCCAACCCCGGTTTTCAGTTTCTCCTTATTTCTCCCATATAGTTAAATGCCCATTCCCATAGTCATACATTAACAAGCAGGAAAAATAATTATTTTCTGAAAACACAAATTCTGAAAATTTCACAATGCTGAAATACATAAATAAAAACCAGAAAAATAAATCAGCCACACACAGAATTTTGACACGCTGATTTTTGGTCAACTTGACCCTGGAAAAACCCCTTACAACTCTTGGGGAAAACCAGTTCGAAAGCTTCTTCTTATTTCTAGAAAATGTTTTTACAGTGAACAACAATACACAGTAAAAATTACAGCAAACACTAAAAACCACTTATCTCGATTTTCGTGCCCCCTTCCACCTTGAAAACTGTGCCAAGCAGCAAACAAAAAATTTACAGAAAAATTACAGCGTTAAATGTTGTCCTTGCTGCCTCGAAAAACATGCCAGAACTGCCTGTATGGACTGCACGCATTCTGTATGGACAGGACAGTAGCCCCTTTCTCAATTTTCGTGCCCAAAAATTCTGCCTCGAAAATCGTGCTCCTTTGTTGTTGATTCTGCTCCTTGAAAACACTGTTGTCCTTTCCTCGAAATGCGTGCAAACTGTTGTACAAATTTTCTGCCTCGGTAACCATGCCAATAAATGTTGTTGTACGGATTTTCAGCCTTGGGAAGTGTGCCCACCTAATGTATGGATTTTTTGTGTGTCTTTTGCTGCTCTCCCTCCACTCAGAAATTTCTCTTCAGCTTTTTCTCCTCCTCTCTCAATCTACTCATGAAAGACTGAATAACCTTTTCCCTCATTTTCCTCCTTTAACCTGACCCGAAGTAACTTTTGGGGAATCCCTAAATCTAATGGCTGAGATAGCTTTAGATCTAGGGTTGAGATTAAATGCTCATTTAAATCTCACTTTCTATTTTTTAATTCACCACACTTTAATAAAGACCTACTTAGTCATTTATTTCCAAAGTCACTTTTCCTTTCTAATTTCACATTGAATTTATTAAAGTCACTTTAAAATTAGACTTTAGTAACTTTATCACTTGAAGTCACTTTTAAATTAGATCTGACTTTATAACTTTATAAAGTTAGTTTAGGAGAAAAATTAAATTATTTTTGGACACTTTTCCCTAGGCCAAAGATCAAAGCCTTAGGGAACCACCTGTCCTCCGGTAACCAAATTTCAACAGGTAGCAGCAAACAAGCACCTTCAATCTCCCACGTTGAGCGGTGGACAAATCTTCAAATCCACACCACAAATCTTGGACAATGGCAAAGCTCAAGCCTCAATCACCTCCTCTCTCTCCACAGCCCTCAAACGTAGCAAACTGATTGAAAAATGATGGAGAAAATTAGATTTTTCGGCCTCTTAACCGCGCATTTTGAGGGACAGACAACTTTTTCAGTCGAATCGTGATAAAGTCACGACTTTTTCGATTTTATCACGACTTTTTCAAGGCTGAAAAACTGGGCAAAAAGTTGGCTGATATAATCAGCAAAGTGAAAAAATCGGGATTTTTTGATAAAGTCGCAACTTTTTGTTTACTTTTTCCACACTGATCGAAAAGAACCCTAACAACTTTAATCGAGATGATGGGTATCAGTTAAGCCAATCCTAGAAACCCACTATTGATTTTCTATCCTACAGACTTCATCCCCCTAAACCTGATTTCTGTAACCCCCGCCCCCCCTTAACCTTCTACCTAATATCCTTTTTCTTTAGCTCCCTGTTTTCTTTCTTTATCCTTAATGTAATTTATTCTTAGTTCTCTCTTAATATATTCTAATTCTTAATAAAACTCTATTTGATTCCTTTTTCAAAGCTATATTTCCAATTTATTTTAATTCTTATGTTAATATAATCTAATTTACTTTCAATTCTCTTAACTTATCTTATGTTATTTTACACCTTATTAATCTAATTCATTCTATTTTACATTCTCTTTTTTTTTTTTTTGTAAGCTAAGGTAGTACCTGCGATTTTCTATTAATTATTGCCGGGCAAAAGGCAAAAAAAATACAGAGCTAGACCGCAACCTGCCCGAAGGAAACCAGGTATTTAGGCCATCTAAGTGCAAAATAGTTCATCCAGAACATAAATAGTCTTAACAACAAGAGTCTTAATTGCCTATACTGAAGATGATACAAGAACCAAAGGATGTCCAAAATCTGAGCAGAGAGAGTAAAGAACCTACATAAAACCAAGAACAACAACTAAGAACAGGAAAGAAAATCAATCCTCTTCAGAATCCACAGGAGCAAGGGCAGTAGCAGTAGTAGCAGGGAGCTCAACAGGGTGCTGAGCGAGAGCTTTAACCTCCTGTTCTAGCCTGGAAAGACGAGTATATTGATGCAGCTGCCGCAAATTGATCTCTTGAATGTTCCTGTTAATGTCAGCAAGCATGGCCTCAATTTTAGAATCAGACTTGGGCTTTGGAATTGAGACAATGGCCTTAGCAAGAAGGCACTTAATAACCCAATAGGTGCGCACAGTGTGCTGATATAAGGAGGTGCGCCCCCTAGTATGACCCGGGTCAGGAGCAACATGCTGCATGTCTTCAGCAACGAAATCCGTCTAAGCAGAAGGGGGAGCTAAGAACTCAGATTCCCAATTAAAGACCTGTTGACGAACAGAGGGGGGTATGTCATGCAGAAAAGTACGAACCAAAGGCTCCAGGTGTTCTTCAAGTGGTTTACGTCCATGCTTCCGAGATGGAGCAGCAGAAGCCTGCGCACTGGAACTGCCAACTGACTTCCGACCACGGCGAGCCATGGATAGAGGAATGAAAAGAGCTATTAACACTTCCAGCTGTTAATCTTATTCTTGTTTACCTATTAGTATTTCTTCCTTATCTTAATAATTTAAATCAATTATTTATTTCCAATAATTAGCCTTCACCCTCTTTTAATTATTTCTCTTTAGTTAATATATCATTTCAATATTATTATTAATAATACAATAATTCCCCCTTCCCCCCAACCTCTCTTTTGTATTAACATCAGTCTGACCCTCTATTATTTTATTAATAATTTAATACTATTTAATATTGTATAATAAATATTTAATTTTTTCTCCTTAACTTTTATATTATTTTAATTCTACTTATTATATTCTATATAATTAACCCCTTTTCTCTTTTAGTTTGACCGAACCCGTTACTGCTATTATTATTTTATTTTAATTTAATCTTTTATTTCATTTTTTACAATTTTATTCCTTTATTATTTATTTCACTTAATTAATATATTCTTATTCATTTTATTTATTTAATTAGTTTTATTTTAAATTAACTACCCCCACCCCCCCCACTAAATTATAAGTGTTTGTTATTAATTACTAGCAATATTTCTTTTCTCCTCTAGTCTCTAATGGCCACTTATTTTAATTATTAAATCATCAATGATCACTGCCTGATGGTCTATTCTTTCTCTATTTAATTTTGGTTGTGCACTTTTTGTATCTTCGTTCTTAGCTCCTCTTTCTCCTCCAGTCATCTAGCCTTTACTTTGCATTTGCACTCTTTGTAGTTTGTATTTCCTGCTTTTATAAAGGAAGGGGACCGTTTGGTCCACCGGCTAGGCATGTTGTAATCATTGTAACTGGCAGTCCTGTTGACCTTTTTGTGGTCATTCGTTCGACATTAATAAAATTGTCTTATTATCTTATCTTATCTTATCTTAGCTTTCTGTCCCTAAGATGGGTGAAGTGTTTGTCCTAGATGCCACACACCTCAACGAGAACACACAATACTCCAGAAATATTTCTCAACATCATAATTACTATAATTTGACTATCTTGGTGTTGACAATATGTGCAATATATTTTTTATTGTAAATAATAAAGACTGCTATACTCCATCGACAAATATTGAAAATAAGTGTTTCTTGATCAAACAAAAAACGGTTAGCTTTGATTTGTTTCAATATAGGATCTTGTATTCATGGGCTTTGAGACTCCATATGGAAAGATTTACGAAAACTACATTCATGCTTGAATTTTGGCCTAATTTCACTAATAGTTGTTTCTTCGTTATTAAAATACAATGACATCAATACATACTCATCAACCCTTACTGACATGCAATCAATGTTGACTTGTGAGATGGTTTTTGAACATGAATTGCATCTCTAGAAAAGAAAAAGTACGTTATGTCATACAATTCTTATTAGATGTTAATTCATGATTTTAACCAAGTGTGCATACGATGGCCCTCTTTATCATATTGGAAGATAAAAGATCTGTATTTAATTAATATAAAGAAAAATACCTTTAGGACAAACCGATCATATGTGCGAGATCTGAGTGCACCATAAAAATCAAGTGCTGCAACAAGACAAGCCAGTGAAATATTTCTTTTAATTTTGTAAAAGCAAGGAAACTTAAATGTATTGATACAAAGAACAGGATACAAGAAATGCAGGCTTTCGTTCGAAATAGTGTCTATGGAAAAAATAATACTTCATGGAGTTTAATTACCATTAGGAAAGATATCATTGTTTTTAAAAGTATATTTTTCCAGAAGCTTCTTGCAAAGGGATGAACATATCAACAGACTTAAATTCTAGCCAAGTTTCAACTTCTTTTTCTCATAATCACTTGGAATGTTAAGTATGCAAGCAGGTACATTATTGATGCACTATTTGCATAAAAAATCTGCCCTGACAAACTTAAACAAGATGACTCTAATTTGAATTTCCCTTTAGCCTAGTGTGAGTTCTGGAGCAAATTCCTGTAGGATTCCTCGATACTAGTTTTTTTTTTTTAGCACAAGAAAGGCAATTCCCTGCTTTCTCAGTAAGGCATTTTCCAAAATGGTAATAAATGACAGATCTGGAAAGAAACCTTTTAGCTGCAGTAATGACCTTTATTTGAGATCCAAGGATTGCTGCATATCAAATCATAACAGGGCTACAGCTGCTCTAGAAATAATGCAAACCTATAGGGTGAAGACATGCTGTAAATGCTGAGAAAATAATGTTTCTTCAGGCCTTTTGAATGCTGGGAATAACAATGAACAGATCTAAAACCATAAGACCTTTCTCCAGTGAATGTTGGAAGAATGGAAAGATGTCCTGTTCTGTGATGCTGATTTCTCGCTTGAAATGGTGGTTTCAAGTCGTTATCATTAAGCTTCTTGTTGCTATCATTTTCCCTGAAAAGCCTGTGTCAAAAAAGTGTATATTCAACCTGTTAGGTATTTGAGCCCCAAGACATGTTTCAAAATCAGCCACTATAGGTCGAGGGGTTGATTGTAGTGGAACTGGGTCATGACATCATAACTTCATCTCTGTTTTAGACAATCAACATTCTTGAAGAAAACTTGTAATGAAGAATCCCCTGCCCACCAAGTCACATCACCATAATGAGAGGTGCAACCACGGAGTGAACTTTCCTCATGCAACAGTCTTTCACCTTATTTGAGTATCTCAATAATAGTGCACTATACTTATATGAATTTGTGAGCATATCAAGCACAAATCGGCCCTGTTGCTGTAAAATCTAGCAGGTCTAGTACAAAGCCTCACTAGGCAGAACCAAACCTTATGGCAACAAGAGAAAGGGTTGCCGCTGTCACCTCAACAACCTTCTGCTTGCACTTTAGTGATATTTTCCCAGAAGGGAGGCTTTATCTAAATCACATAAAGGATAACCAACTACTATGGTTCAAGATGATATATAAAAGGTCTAAAATATATGATCATGAAAATAATTAAATGAAAACAAAATGATATATCAGAGACAAAAACATGACAGAAAAGGCTTTTAAGCCTGAATGTATATTCACAAATAACAATGATACATTATAAATACATCAAGCTATGTCTCAAGATAGTTAGTCTATCTTGGACATAGAATCTCTTGGTTGAGTGAATATCTCAACCACACACCAATCTAGCGTTAAAAATGGCTGCTTCAAGAGTCATTCTCTCCCTTGAGGTGATCTACAAGGGTAGATGAGAAAATATGACCGTGTCTTGTGAGTTGCAATAAATCAAGGCATGGAAGCTTGCTAAGAACCTTGGTGGTGTCTGATACCAAACCCATAGAGTTGGTGAAGTATCAGGACAAATCTAGGTTAAGACTCTTTGCTGAGGCCTAGTATCAAATCCATGGACTTGGTGAAACACTAGTGCAAAATCCTGGGTCGGACATCTTGTGAGCTATATGCAAAATCAAGATGTGGTCTAGCCAAATCAGGTGGACTCCTATGAAACTAAGACTGTTATGTGTGATAGCCTCTTTATCATGTTGTGATGATGCTTATCTAGGAACTGATCACTCCTAGGAAGCTAAACTCCGACATTGATTGAAAAGTTAGAAGATCACATAGTTAAAAGATCTCTTCTTATTACTGTGTGAACATAATATTGTAAAGCAGATGATGTGATATGGACCATACTAGTGAGAGAATGATGTAAATCATGTATAAGCCTTGTTGAATTATGTAAAAGTGTTGTCAAGTTGTAACTCCTAGTCAAGTTGACTAGTAGAGATGTAAAAGTGTCATGTAATGTGTTGTCGACAATTTTGTCCCCCTAGAGACAGTCTAGAGTTGCCATAGACCAGTGCCTAGGACATCTTATCATAGCAAGGAGCTCATAATATAGCTTGGGTTGTCAATCCAAAAGCTCTCCTGCTATCTCTTGTAAAACAAGGAAATTAATTGAAATGTAACCAAACTCTCTTAGAAGCTGATACAAAGATAAGAATAATGTAGGAACAGCATGTAAAACTCCAATACAAACGCATCAGACAGTGAAGAGACAGCTTACTGCAAAGAGGGCCAGTTCAAATAGTATGCCACAGAAATCAAATATCAGAAAGTAGATGCAGTGAAGAAACATGAAGAAGATACTAGTTAGCATGAGGCTGATACCCAGATACACAACAAAACCACATATGGGCTTATCCAACTAAGAATCCATACATGAAAATGGCGTTTTAAAAGCACCCTCCTCAAGTAACTAATATAGCAGAAAATATGAATGACATGAACATGGAACAGTATATCATGACTAGGCCTATTTAAAGCGCTTGACTAATCCAAGTATGGGCACCAGCTAGGATGAGTCCTTACTTAAGATCAGTGAGCCACTCGCATTCTAGAACATGATACAAGAAGATAAATGCAATGAAATGAGATATTATATTAACACATAAGAAAAGATTACATACTGTGGGATACCAAAGACCAGAATCCTCATTACAGTTATAACTCCTCCTCACTGAGACCCTATGGGCTCTGAACCTTCATACAGAGGTTTTACAAGATGTATACAAAAGCTTTTCACTGCACAGTTTGCTGATAGAAATCCGGAACCCTTACAATGTCTTTTTTCTAGTTCTTATAGGAGAAGGAGAAAACTCTAGAGAATGAGGTAGGTCATACATTTAATGATCTGATTTGAATGAAAATGGCGGAAAACATTCGCGCCCACACTGTGAATGACTAAATATAATTAACTGTACTTTGTAATCTACCTTCAGAAATAAATGCTGAGGATGAAAATCTCATAATAAACAAGACACACATAATAAAATATACGAATGCTCTGCCTTTTGCCAAAAGGAAAAATATGTTGCCATGAAAGCTTGAGATTGCTTGCGAGTGTGCATGGTACTTTCGCCCCCTTGAACCCTGAGCCGAAATTTGTATTTCTCAATGCCGGACACTGAGCTCCTCGATTTTCAGCTGATGTTTTTCGTATCCTCATTTATGCTTTCAGCTACCAGAATCTGCCCCCTTTGAATTGCTCTGAGAGGTTCAATGGGTTTTCTTTCTGTTTCCATTAATGAGGTTATATCATACAACTACCTCAAGCCTCCCTCTTAAATTTCGCCAGCGGAATATCGTCCTTAGAGAAGACCTTGGCCTCTGTGATGAAAGCGGAGATTAATGGAGGGTTCTTGCTGCTGCAACCTGCAAAAATACACAAACATGTTTAAAAGACTGAACACAGGAGCGATGAATGTGGTGGCAGCCATGGCGATGGTGACATAGACTGAACGAGGTGGTGAGATAATACAGGGTGGCGAAGAAGGATGCAGAGGAACACGGTGAATGAGCGCGGAACAAACTCGTAACTTAAACACTGAAATATGACCCCTAAATGGAGTACGTGAATGGTGGAGGGTAATGACAGTGCCACGTGGTCGTGCGAAAGGTCGAGTAGAAGGGGTGATGTGGACAGACGAGAGCTATGGTGGGATAGTCAACAGCGGAAGGGAAATAAGTCTAAGACACACGATTTAAAGCAAAATCGACAGCTGATATGGCGTCGGGCGATGACGTGATGGTGGGCCAGAGGGGATGCTGACGAGGTTAAAAGGTGCACAACTTCGGAGGTCGCGAGCCGTTGGATTGAGCGCCCGAGATCGGACGGCTCACAAGAATTCCGCTGCGCGTCTTTTGACCAGACGATAGTGCGCAAAAAGGGCGGTTTCATTCATCGTACATCAGGACACGCGTCATGCGATCTATGGAATCGCTGCCCCCATATAGAATATCGCTTACCCAACGGAGGTGGTGCGGAATTAATCGCTGGTTTTTGGGCGCGCAGGGCCACCACGGTAGACCAAAATCTGCTCCGTCGATTTACTTCTGATCGGACGGCCACGGGTGCCCCCAAAACTTTGAACATTAAGCCCCTTTCCCTCAGGCATATGGTTTTGCGCCCGGGTCACATGGAAGACAAAATAAGAGTGGCTAAGGCTAAAGGGCTAGGCCCGATATGCTTTTGAATGCGGGTTTTTAACCTTTGAAGAGTGCATTTTTCGGGCGGAAAGGGTAACGGCAAGCAAAATATGGAGGTTTTTGGCCACGGGAGTAGATTTGAAAGGTTATGGGGGAGCATTAAGCCAAAAATTTAGGTCGAAGGGCTGATAAGCACAACATAATGTTTATTTGATGTAAACCTATGTTTATAAAGGCAAAAGTATTTTTTATATCAATGTAAAATTAAAAGATAAAGTGGGTTGAAAAAGTACTAGGCTCGAGGGGACTTGATGAAGTCAAGTTGTAAACCCTAAAAGTGACTTCTAGAAGCTTGAAAAGTCAAGCCTATCCATCTTCTAGAAGGATCAATGCAAAAAGATAAAAAAATACAAAGAACCTTCACTCCACATACGCAATTCTGTTTTTTCAGTAATTTTCCAGCAAGCAAGGGTTTATAGGTTCGATTACTAAATCGACCATAACTTTCTTTTCAGGCATCCAAATTGAGAAATTCTAGTGGGGTTAAAAAGTAGACTCCAAGGCGTTCCAAGATGAGCTGAACGATCAAGGAGATCCAGTCTAAGAAAGGAAATCGTCCCTCCCGAAATTCATGCACTGCTTTTCTGCAGAATTTTTTCAAGAATTTCCAGAAACAGTTTCAGAGAAAGAAAAGCTCATAACTTTGGATCCAGGCAAGCTTTTCCAGAAATTCCACTTGGGGTGGAAAGTCGACACCAAGGTGTTCCCCTTTCCACTCAACGCTCTTAAGATCTGCCGAGTTTCAGGCCTGATCCAACCTCTCAAAGTCAGGCTTTCAGAATCGACTTTTCTGCAGGGGTGTGTGGCAATCTTTCTGAGATCTATCCCATGTATGTTGACTTGGGTGAAGATAAAGCAATCAAAGTGAAGTGTAATTATCTCTTCCATGCATGACCATTTCAGATTTACTCCAAGGCATTAAAGTCTCCAGGTGTCTTCTCTCCTAGTTTGATTTTGTAACTTGATATCTACTTATCTGTTCCACATAATAAAAGAGATATTTTGTTGGGGTTTTCTCCCTTATTGGGTTTCCCCAGGGTATATCTTGTGTATATGTTTCATGGATGTATGATTTCTATATTCATTTCTCAGTTATAACAACAAACACAACATTAAAAGGAATTGAACTGTGAAAGAAAAGAAAGAATATCTTAACATTTCATATCACTGTGCAATTTTTTCAACATCTAGGAGGATACCTAGTTTGACAAAATCTCTCAACCAACTATACCTCAACAAACTCTCAAGTATTAGGAACAAACTCATTCTAGAATTGATGAGCACACCAAAGACAAGTAGGAATTATATTTTCCAAGTTTCATCATTTTATTATTTTGTGAATACTTGGACTTATTGATTGTTTATGTAAGTATGAGCCTAACATTCCCCCCCTCATTCATAAGTCCAGAGTAAGAACCTGGTACTATCTCCAATTCTTCATGTTGAAGCTGCTGAGCTGAGCCTCAATGAAAAACTACTTGAAAAACCACCAAAACTGGATGTCGAAAACTCCAATATGAAGAGAGCGAACCAAGAGAAGTGAATCAAATGCAAGTTTGATACATCCCTGAAAATGCTTGACAACCCGATCTAATGGCAAGTTGTAATGCAAAAGGATATATCTATCCTTTGTTGGGTCCAATGACCATCCAAGTGAACAAAAATGCCCACATTTGCTCTCAATCAGCATCCCAATCGCTTGATCACTGACAAATTTTGTTTCCCCTTGGAAAATTGTGTTGTTGTCGAAACTTTCTGTTGAGAAATCTAGGGCATAGTAATTATGTGATTCTCTTCTATTAGTCACTGCTTGTGAGTGATTTTTACTTCTTTAGATTAGGATTTTCTTTTACTTAGGTTATTAATTTTCTTCTTCATCAAACAACTACCAATGCATAAGCCATAAAGAGACAAGAGACACAAAATATAGGCTATCAGCTAGGGCCAAAACCTCTCACTCTTTGAGAGGAAAACTCGAACAAATTCTTCTTCCTATAGAGATTCCAATTGACGAATACCAAGACCAACACCCTTGACCTATTTGCCTCTCCAAGACCAAGACAAATAGCTCCTTTATCAGCTCCTTCCTCCTTCTCGACTTCTTCTTCAACCTTGGCTTGCTTTCAAACTTCTTCCATTTCAGCTCCCTAGGAGGACTTCACCACTGTTGCAACAGACCTTGGCCTTCACTGTTGCAATAGACTTCTCCTCTTATCGGCCTTTACTACTTCCATAGACTTTCACCTTTCTTCGACCTTCATTGTTGCAATATACAGGTCTGCAATTTCGTGTGTGGAGGTAATATGGCCCACAAAACTGTCCCAAATAAACACAAAAGCCCTTGTTGCTCTTTCTTCCTTCCTCACTGGTAACTCAACTCCCTGAATGACCCTCGCACTTCAAACTGTGATCACCAAAAATATGCCTCTGAAATGATGTTGAGCACTCCTATTTATAGTTGTTTGCCTATGTAATTAGCCAACATGAGTGTATGTGAGCCAGCGTGTCCTTTGGAGGGTTTATATTATTTCTTTTTAAAGCCGACTTGAGGAGGAGACTTTGCTTGGTCTTGGAGGGCTACTTGACATATTCATTGACTCATATACAAATATAATATTCCCAAGAAGGGTCCTTCATACATGACATTGACTCAATTTGACTTTATGACCAATCCTAAGGACTCACAATGGGAGTCAAACTAAAAATAAAATTCCTTGCTCATCAAACCCATGAGACAAACATTACAATAATAATTTTATTTTTCTTCTTTTCATCAATTACATAAAATCATAAGTACACATGTCATTATGAAAATCGAACCTAGTTACATTTTTCAACAATCCCTCTTAATTAGGGAGGTATTCATAATGGTACTTGGTCATTCTCAATCTGACGAATTTCTCATAAGAAGGCACCATATCAACCAGCATTGTCACGTATCAAGGCCTTGACTAATAGCTTCTTCTCTCCGCGAGACCTGAGCACAATGTTGGCGAGACCAATGATGTATAGACACCCTCATCATTGTCTCTCACGGAACATACCCCACCCGAGTTCTCAGGGTGTGTTCCACCAGGACTATTCTTATCTTGGATTCCCAATCCTCAAAGAATATCGGTCCTCAACGACTACTCTTACCTTGGATGCCCTAATACATCCTCAAAGAACATCAGATGCCAAATTTTTACCCAATCCTCCATTCTGTCTTCCCAAGTGAAGACAAGAATGATGTGTCTATCTCTCCCTCTTAATTAGGGAGGACATCTATTCCAATAAAGGAATGTACTCATTCCTACGGAAGGAATGTACCTAATGTTGACCAGTTGTTGTCATTGATGTCAACCCAAGTAGCACCAGGGGCTAACCCAATATTGCATGGGAATTTTGACCTACCAAATTACTATATTCTAGGTCAAGAATGCTTTTGATGGTTTCTACTTGTCGAGATGTTTCCGTTGATATATAGCACACCACGTAATTCTTCACGGTTTGAGAGATATTCATGTTTGAAGTTTGTAACCCCATTTAGTGGGCTAAAACCCCATGGAGTTGTGGCATGGGTCATTGAAAAGTCAATAATTAATAATTTTTAAGCTCCTAAAATCCCTCCCACATTCACTTGTTGAAGACCTTCTCAACCTAAGCATTTATATAAATTGTGATCCTCATATCCTCCTCATGTAGGGATTTCGCTACCTGAAACAAGTCATCGTGGAATTTTCACTCTAACTTTTTTTCTATGAAGGTTCAAAAGCTGAAATTTTTATGAGGCGAAGCCGAAATCTTGAGGACGCTGCTGTAAAAATTTCATATCAGGGTGTGCAATATTTTCGGAGATATGATCTGTGGAAGTCAGTGTTTTTGCAGGCTCCTGAACTTCATCTCAAAGAAGTGACCTTGGGAAAAGCGTCATAACTCTCTTTGAGTATTGGATTGGAATTCTGTAAAAAGTGGCAAATAGTGCACAGACTGTAGTTTTCGTTGTATCAATTTTAGAGCCGAATGGAGAAACAGTGACACGTGGCATGCCATACAAGTTCACTCTACTGAAACAGTCCATAACTAGGTCATTGTGAGAAATTGCGCATAACTCTCTCTTGAAGAATCCAAGTTGGATCAGACTTGTGGCATTGGAAATAAGACTCAGAGTACTACTACAGAACCGAAAATCACATATTGGGGAGCTGAAATAACAGAGATACACCAGATTCAATATCGAGATCCTACAAGGCAAGAAAAAGCTAGATCATGTGTTGTCAAGGGCTGCAAAGGACCAGACTTTCTAGGGCAGCGAAGCAAAGCAAGGTGCAGCAGAGGGTAGCATGACAAGAGCAGCAATCAAGGTGCAGAACAAAAGCAAGAAGTTCACCACATGAAGTCTTCAAGTGGACAGCATTGCATACAGTCACTGTAAAGGTATCATTATACTAAGTCATTGTAAATGCATCATTGTAAAAATTGTACAAGTGTCTATCTGCCAAGAGTTGAAGAGGTGGTGTCGGGAGGTCTAGGATCATCATTAGGTGATTGTGTCATAGTTGGGGTTATGGTCTAGCGTGTCTTCTTCTTCTACATCATTCTATATCATTGTAAAGTGGACCATTTTCCCTGGTACGAGAGTCCATTCTTGTTTTATTCTTCTATAGGGTGGTAGGGTGGTGCTAGGTTGGTGCACGAAGTCACCAATAGGTTCAAGCCTGTGAAAAATTTAGGGTGGTAGGGTGGCGCTAGGGTGAGTTGTAGCTCATTGGGTGTTGGGGCATCCGTTCAGTTGACTACTAAAGAATCTCGGGCGTTGGAGCATCCATCCAGTGGGAGCTGGAGAAGAATGCTTTTCTAGATTCTAGGAAGTTGGAGTTTTATTTTCAATTGGAGTTGAATATTAAAGAATTATTAGAAAAGAATTCAGGTGATTTTTGTCCCGGAGAGGGTTTCCACCTTAAAAATTGTGTGCATTTGTGTTCCTTTTGTTTACTGCTATCATTGTACAAACACTGATAATAATTGAAGTTTAACTAATGCTCTAATTGAAAGGAACACTGATTCACCCCCCCTCTCAGTATTTCCAACACCTAAGCTCCCTCTTGGCTTAGGAATTTCCAAGTTTCTTCCAAGCAAGAAACTTGTTTCCAGGCTCCCTATTAATTAGGGACCTACAACAGCTCCTCAGGTGGAGATGATGGGACAACCAACGGCTTGAAGAACTCTTCTTCACGATGTCATGAATTTCTTTTTGTTATCTAGAGACTAGGAGTCTTCATGTTTGGGACTTCTACATATGGCACCGACCATCCATCACTTTCATTCATGAGTCAGCCATGTCATCATCGAAAAGTGATGCATCAATCCATATCTGGATCTTTCATGCCATGTTGCTTTCTTCATGCCATGTTTACTTAAGGATCTTTCATGCTACTACATGTGCATCGGTGGTGGTAGTTATCTATGGATCTTCCCTTGGCAACCCTGCATAAACCCATCCAGATATAAAAATAAAGGAATGAACATTAAAATCAGCATTACCTTTGTAATGGTATTTCATCATGACATCTTCTAGTTTTCATAAACATCTTGCATACATATCGACACATCTCCCAAAGATATATATTGTCAAGGGTCTCTTTATTTTTCATACTTCATCAAAGTCTTCATATCTTCAATGGAGATATCCTAGTCAAATCTTCTTGGTCTTTCAGATGTTGATTGCCTTTGTTAAATTTTGGGTACTAGAGGACAAGTGGTTCCCCATGGCTTTGATCTTTTTCCTAGGGAAAAGTGTCCACTCTATTGTACTTCTTCTCCTAAAAGTGACTTTATAAGTGGTAAAGTCAGACTAATTTAAAAGTAACTTTATAAGTGATAAAGTTACGTTCTAATTTTAAAGTGACTTTATTAAAGTCAATGAAGAATTAGAAAGTGAAAAAGTGACTATGGAAATAAAAGGCTAAGTGGGTCTTTATTTAAGTGTGTGAGTGATTAAATAGAAAAAGTGAAAATAATGTGCATTTATTTTTAGCCCTTGATTTAAAGCTATCTTAGCCATTGGATTTAGGGATCACTCCAAAGTCACTTAGGTTAGCGTAAAAGGAGAAAAGAAGAAGAAAAGATCATTCCATTCTTTCATGAGCATTTGAGAGAAAGCAAGAGAGAGCAAGGAAATTTTTTGAACAGAAAGGAAGTGAAGGAGAGTAGCAAACCTTAGCATGCATCCCAAGGAGGCATTTACAACAAATCCGTATAGCAAGATTTGGCATGCATTCCAAGACAGCAGCCCATACAACAATGTTTTGGCACGCATTCCAAGGAGGGACGGCACAGATTTTGAGGAAGAGATACATCAAGTTGAAGCCACGATTTTCAAGGCAGAGTTGGGCACGCTTTTTGAGGAAATCTGTTGTACCTTTTTTGTACATTTCGTATAGTGTGTACACTGCATTTTGGGCACAAAAATCGAGGCAGGGTATGCAACATTTATTGCTGTAATTTTATTATTTGAGTAGTTTTCTGTTGGCACGATTTTCGAGGTGGATTTCATGCACGGAAATCGAGATAAGTCTGTATTTTGTGAACGCTGGAATTTTCCTGTGTATTTCATTCTTTGTAAAAGATTTTCAGAAATAAAGAAGAACTTTCAAACTGGTTTTCCCCAAGAGATGTAGGGGGTTTTTCCAGGGTCACATTGACCAAAAATCACCGTGTCATTTTCTGTGTGTGGTTATAATTTTCTGTGCATTTATTTCCAGTATTTTCCAGCAGTAGTAAAATCTCCAAATTTGTATTTTCATAAATAAATATGATTTCCAGATTTTAGTGTTTTTATCATGCTTGGATTTAACATCAAATGCATGGAGTGATAAGGGAAAACTGATAATCGAAGTGGGGATTGAAATTTTACATGGTATCAGAGCAAACTTGGCTGGAAATTGTTTTTTTGGGACAACAGTGTGTAAATTAGAGCAGTTTGATTTTTACATAGAAAACAAAAAACCTTTACCCAGATTTGAAATTTCAGTTTATAGGATAGTGAATCATGTCTTTGGGATTGAGGGTTGAAGACAAGCTAGATGGGCAAAGTAACTATAGTGCATGGAGGGAGAGAATCCAAAGTATCTTTGAGGAAGCAGAGGTCTGGGGCATTATGGTACATACCACCCAGCACCCAGTAGCAGTTCCTGCTGATCCAACACAGTTAGCAGAGTTCACTAAAAAGAATGCTAAGGCCAAAAGACTGATTTTGGATGGAGTCAAAGATCATGTCATTCCTCATGTGAGACGAAAGACTTATGCACATGAAATGTGAACTTCCTTGGCTGGGCTTTACCAGAGCTCAAATGAAAACCGTAAGATGGTCCTAAAGGAGAAACTCGAGGTGAGGGCCATAAGAATGGCTAAGACTGACAAAGGTTACAAAGATATCTCACCAAGATCACTTCCTTGGTGAGATGTCAGAGTTGGCAACAGAGACCATTGCACCCACCGAGGCTGGTGAGGATAGCTTTGTATGACTTCCCAAGTCTTGGGAGAGTTTTGTAGATGGTATTTGTTGTATTGTGAGAACCTTCCCTGATGGGAAATGATACTGTATCTTAAGATGTAGATCAGAAGGGCCCATCTAGGGGCAAAAATGCAAAACATGGGGAGGAGGATGACAATGTGGCATTGTCTACAAGAGGCAAGAAGGGCAAATCAAAGAAGGGGAGCTTCCACCGCGGGAGGAAAAGGGTTTATCGCATTGTTCAGCAGACTGCTGACACCCGCCGATCGGGGGGCTGTCACCTTTATCCCCAATCTCTCTCTTTAAGCTGTCTCCTTGCAGAGGTAGACCCTTTTAGAAATGAAGGATAAATCCAGGAGACACAGCTAGAACACCAAATACAAGATGAAATTAACAGGATTTCACAGATCTAGATTCCATGTTAGAGACCAGTGCCTTATGGAGTCAAACAAGATCATGTTATGCAATTATAAACCAGTAAATGATGACTAACTGCTGCTTATGGAAACACGATTGATCAATGATATTCAATTAAAAACACCACAACCATGAGTGAAAATGCGAGATGTCCAAAAAATAAGATATTCCAATTATAACCCAGTTCGACAATCAAAATGTTCTATAGTCAAATTTTTAGATAAAAACAAATTTAGCACATTTGACTATTGAGATTTTGAAAAAAAATTTTATATTTTTGGATTTTATATTTTTTTAGAATTTTTTGGAAATTTTTAATTTTTTTATTATTATTTTAATCTAGAACCAGTTAAAAAAAATCTAAATTTAAACTCTAAAATTAAAATTAAATTCTAAAACTAAAACAAACTAAAATTAAAACTAAGTTAAATCTAAAAATGAAATAAAACTAAACAAATTAAAATGAAAAATTTTAATCTAAAAATAATTCTAAACTTCAACTATGCTAAAGTCAAAACAACATTATAAAGTTACAATCTAAAAATAACATCTAAAAGTTAACCCAAAAAATCGAAATTAAAATTTGCAACCTAAACTAAATGCTAAAACTAAAAGCTAACTCTAGACCTCAAGTACGCTAGCTTACACTATAGAATTTAAAAAAAAGGAAATTTGAAACCTAAGTCTAACCTTCATTGAAATTCAAATCTAAAAAATAAATAAAAACTAATTAAAAAACTGAAGTCGAAAAGAGAAATGAAACTACGACTAAAAAAACAATCTAATATTTAAATCTAACTATATACAAAACTAAGCTTCACAAAACCTAAAATCGAACCGAAAACTTAAACACGGGTTTTATCATTGTAATGCTGTGTGCGCTTTGTTTGTTGTCGTTTTTATGTGTTGCAGGTGGGACGGAGCAGAGATGCCGCAGCAGAGATGGACGAGGGCTGGACGGCGTGGATAGAGGACGGGTTTCAAATTTTATATGCGTTTTGGTATGCTTGTGCGTTTGAGTGCAGGAGAGGCGTCGATTGAGCCGGACAGAGGCAGAGATGACGTGAATAAGTTGTGAAAAAAAATGAATCGACAGCAAAGGAGCAGAGAAAGTGAAGACAGCAGGATAGATGAGAAATTATGCGCAGAGAAAGGTTTTGACGTGGAGAATAAAAGACAGCGTGGGAAATGGAGAAGGCTGAGTTCGATGGAGGGTTTGATTAGCAAGGTCGATGGCATGAGAATGGTTTGCAGATGGTACAATGGATTCGAATGGCAGAGCTAAGGGCAATTTTTGGAAAGTAACGCAGAAAATGAAGGCAGCAGTCAGAGCTAAACCCAGTACATATAAATTCCGCCCAGCAACTCAAATTCTTCAATTTAAGTTCAGATTTAAAACGCACCTTAAAATAACGCCCAGAATTGTCCACAATGAGGATTCTGAGGCCAGATCTGGCCTCAGGAAGCTAGATCTGCCTTAGATCTAAAAAAATTTCGATTTTAATCCTGTAACCTGCAAAGACAGTCAGATCTGAAGACACACCCCAAGAAACAATTAAACCCTCGCAGATAAATTACAAATTTACACTAATTTACAAATTTAAAACCCTCATGGTTAGATTTGAAATCCATTTCAGCTCAATTTTCAGAGATTAAGATTTTAATGAGAGGTACAAGCCTTAGAAGACCCTGCAAAAAACCAAATATCGTAAGATGGACCCAGAATTTAACAAATCAAGAGCTTATCAAATCTATGCTTATTGGGAGTTGGCTGATCCAACTGAAGATTTCCCCAAACGCCCAATCTTTTAAAAAATCCCCTGCACACTTAGATCTGAGCTTTAAACTGATAGAGATTCAAGAAAACAACATGAGATCCATTGAAAAATCAGAATGCTATTTCATAAATCCAGAAAAACTGCATAAGATACCTATATGCAGATCAATCCATGTAGGCCATCAAGCATAAAACACAAGAAACCAAGTAGCAGAGTTCAGAGACAATTCACCACATAAATTTGAGAAGGAACATCAAGATCTGTAACCCCAAAGTATTTTTGCTTTATTCACCAAGAAAAATTCACAAGAGCTTCCAGACGAGTACACGATTCTGAGATCGGATGATCCAAGAATGACAAAGACCTCTAAATTTATAGGACTAGATCTCTAACGGCTAGTTTGGATGATCCTCGTCAAAATAATCTCAACCATCCAAAAGATTTAATTATCTTTTAATCCGGACCGTTGAAATTAAAATTTTGGGGAAAAAAACGAATTTATCATTTAATTCAATTTTAATTAACTCAAAAATATTATTTTTGAGTTAATTACCCCAAAATTTTGACCTTGACTTAACCACCAAGGCCCAAGGGTCCAATATTTCTTAAAATTCTCAATATTCCCTTGGCTTGAGGCTTTCAAAATCATTTTCCAAGGACCCACAAATTTTGCCTTTAAAGATTTAATCCTAATTTAGGACCCTAAATTAATTAAATTTCTGGTTTAGGATTTTATTAATTAATTGACCAGAAAATTTAATTAATTGACTAAGAGGGGATTATAATTATTTTTCCAACCCTCTTTTACATGAGATAATACATTTACATACATGAAGGGGAAAAACCCATTCGTATAGACCCTCAAATAAATACCCAGTTCTGCGACTCAACATATGATCTAGTAGACCAAGTAGTTCAAACTACTTTTACAAAGACTCGATAGAACACTAGGACTCACTTAGCATGCTGATGACAAAATCCATCCTAGCTTTGGGGTGAGGCTGGAGGGAAAAACTCTGCCGATCACTTTCGTGAATCAGTGAGACGAAAAACCTCCTAGGATAGAGATCATCAACAACATACTAGGCTTACCTAGGTTGTTACATACATGGACAGTCCTACTTAGATCATTTACATCATTACATGCAGAAATAGGTTTACATCATTATAAAAACTATCGAGACTGGATGATGGAATCTGAATGGCGCAACCACGTCGAACATGACGAATCCCATTTGAAAAAATGGGGGTGTACTGCTATGGGCTAGTTGACGAAGTGTGGTCAACAGGAAGGCAAAGGAAAAGGTAAATGCAAACAGCAGAGCAAAGAAAATGACTATTCCAAAATCAAATGTTGGAATTGTCAAAAGATGGGACACTATGTTGTTGTGTGTCCAGAGAAGAAAAACAAGAAAGGGAAAGAGAAAACCATGGCAGCTTCTGCAGAGATAGAGGGCTTCTCAGAGAGCTTTGATCGGGAGTTTGGATTCATAGCTTGTGAGTCCTCCAGTGCAGTATCACCTGCCATACAAGTTCAGAGGGAGTGTACACTCTCCTCTACTAGCAGAGCATCTTCTAGTGTTTGGTATGTTGATAGTGGCGCTTCTCGCCATATGACAGGAGTCGGGAGTACTTCTCAGAGCTATCAGACAGTGATATTGATATGGAGGTAGTACTTGGTGATGACAGCATTGTTAGAGTAGTCGATGTTGGAACATTAACATTTGATAGGGAACCCAAACCTCCCTTGAAAGTGTCAAATGTTCTATATGTGCCTGGAATGAAGAAGAACTTGATATCCGTTTCAACACTTGAGGACAGAGGGTATGAGGTGTTGTTCAGGAATGGGCAGGTGCTCATATATCCTAAGAGAAATCCACTTGCTTCAGCTAGAGTGATTGGAGTGCACCATCCTAAGGTGTACAAGTTCTCATTCCAGCCCCTGATGGCATTGAGCAGCAGTACCCGGGTCAGGACCGACAGTGGTTCTAGCAGTTCAGAGTTGTGTGAGATTTGCTATCGCAGGATGGGTCACATGTATCATGGGGCCTTGAGGACATTGCGGGAGATCACCACTGGTGTGTCAGATTTCAGTTCTAATCACCTTGATGTATGCAGAGGATGTGCTATGGGGAAGTTTGCAAAATCTCCTTTTCCCAGCAGTGACAGCAGGACGACAGGGATCCTTGACTTGATTCATTCCGATGTGAGTGGTCGAATGTCTCATGTGTCCTTGAGTGGCTTTGAGTATTATGTATTATTCATTGATGACCACTCCAGGAAGACCTGGATCTATTTCCTGAAGACCAAGAGTGAGGTCTTCAAGCGGTTTCAAGAGTTCAAAGCTCTTGTGGAAAACCAGACAGGCAGAAAGATGAAGGTACTCAGGTCGGACAATGGAGGTGAGTATACTCTTGGTGAGTTTGTGGATCTTTGTGCTGAGGCAGGCATTAAGAGGGAGTTCACTATTCCTTACAACCCCCGGCAGAACGAGGTGTCAGAGAGGAAGAGCAGATCCATTGTAGGGGCTGCCAAAGCCATGCTTCACGATCAAGGGTTACCTTTAGTTTTGTGGGAAGAGGCCTGCAACACTGTTGTTTACTTACAGAATAGGAGTCCACATCGTGCCTTGGGGAATGTGACTCCTGAGGAGGCTATCTCTGGGAAGAAGCTTGATGTTGGGCACTTTCATATCTTTGGGTGCCTTACATATTCTTATGTCCCCAAGGAGAGCAGGACCAAGCTAGAACCTACTACAAACAAGGGCATCTTTGTGGGTTATAGCGAGACCTCGAAAGCTTACAGGATTTACATTCCTGCAAAGAGAAAAGTGGTTGTCAGGCGGGATGTAAAGTTCGAGGAGGAGAGATCTTTCAGGAGGTCACGGGAGTTACATTATATAGAGTCACCAGACACTCAGCAGCAGTTAAGCCAGTCACAGGGATCTAGTGCACAGGGTGCAGGAGGTCAGGGATCAGGAGGTACATCTATTACGGTTTCAGCTCCATTGGTGAGCAGTGGCTCTTAGAGTCAGGTGAGGGGATCTTCGAGCAGCATGCAGGGCAGTCCGCAGAGCAGTTCACAGGATAGTCCACTGATGGATAGCTCGCATGGTACTTCAACTTCTACAGGCACAGGTACAGGTATGGGGTCAGTTGGCAGGCCTTCAGGAGTTCAGGCTTCTGATGATGATGAGGATTCTTTCACTCCGGTGGAGGAAGTAGGTTCAGGGAAGAGGAAGCCCAAGTGGCTTCAAGACACCTTGCGCGAAGCCACATCAGTTGTTGGTCCAAAGAGACAGGTCAGAGAGAGTAGACCACCTGAGTGGTTATGTAGTTACATGGCATTGGTAACAAGCATTGTTGACACCGAGCCTTCTAGTTATGAGGAGGCAGCTAGCCAGCAGGTCTGGAGAGAGGCCATGATGGAGGAGTATTCTTCTATTATGAAGAACGATGTTTGGGAGGTAGTGCCTAGGCCTGAAGGTAAATCAGTTGTTACTTCCAGATGGCTCTACAAGATAAAGCATGTTGCAGATGGCAGCATAGAGAAGTTCAAGGCTCGGTTTGTGGCGAGAGGGTTCTCACAGGTAGAGGGAGTTGACTATGAGGAGACCTTTGCTCCTGTGGCTCGGTATACATCTATTCGCTCCATTATATCGATTGCAGCAGAGATGGGTTGGAAGATAGACTAGATGGATGTGAAGATCGCCTTTCTCAATGGCTTCATTCAGGAAGAAGTTTATATTGAGCAGCCACAGGGCTTTGAGGTGCATGGGCAGGAGACCCATGTATGTAGATTGAAAAAGGCACTCTATGGCCTGAAGCAAGCTCCTAGAGCTTGGTACTCTCGGATTGATACATACTTAGAGCAGTTGGGTTTCACTAAGAGTGAGGTTGATCTGAACCTATACTTCATTGTGGTTGGCGAGGAGCGTCTCATTTTGGTGTTGTATGTTGATGACTTGGTCATCACTGGAGCAGAGAGACTCATTAAGGGTTGCAAGAGAGATCTTACTCCAGAGTTTTTATGAAGGATATCGGCTTGATGCATTATTTTATGGGATTGGAGGTGTGGCAGGAGGAGGGGCATTTCTTCCTGGGACAGGGGAAGTACACCGTGGATATTCTTAGCAGATTTCACATGGAGGACTGAAAACCCATATCTACACCTATGATCACTAAGCGGAAAGCTTCGTAGCCGATTCTGAGTTGGTGGATCCTACACTATACAGGCAGTTGATTGGATCATTGATGTATTTGGTCAACACTTGACCAGATATATGTTTTGTTTTTAACAGTATGAGTCATTCCATGTGTGAGCCCAGGAGAGTGCACTGGGTAGTTGAAAAACACATTCTTCATTAATTCCAGGGTATACTGGATTATGGTCTGGACTATAGACAGGGTGATGGAGGTAGGGCTGGCCGGGGTCCACGATTTGGAATGGGTAGGATGTGCTTCAGACAGGAAGAGCACTTCAGGATGTTGTTTTGGGTTGGAAGATCAACCAGATGGATGTGAAGACCACCTTTCTCAATGGCTTCATTCAGGAGTTAGTTTATATTGAGCAGCCATAGGGCTTTGAGGTGCATGCGCAGGAGACCCATGTATGCAGGTTGAAAAAGGCACTCTATGGCCAAAAACAAGCTCCTAGATCTTGGTACTTCCTATGTGATTGTGTTGAAGCCTAGAAAAATCTCTCGCTTCAATTGGGGTATAGGGGAAACCACCCTGGCTTGTAATGTTAAGACGCTCCTTTTCCCGTTGGTATGGTGGCTCCGACTCGGGATTTAAAGGACCAAGCCTTGTAACTAAATGGATTGGGATTGGATAAGTTGAAATGGGACTAAATTAACTGAAATAAAACTATCTACTTTAAACTAAATACTGATAAAGAAATTCTAACACTAACCCGGGTAATTATATGTGAATACAATTTAAGATTGTTCCAATTTAATCAATAACCATGAAAATGTATTATTACTTAAATTGAAATGTGCAGAAACAATTAAAGATAACTCTGTTTAAGAAATTAAACAGAGTTGTATTAGCATATTGCATTCATCATTGTATACCATCTACATATAATTATGAAAAGATAACGTTTCAATTATACTCAGAAATGATATATAAAAGGAAGCGTTGTGAAAAAAAAAAAATATAAATGATAGCAATTTCAAAACGAATATCATAAGACAAAAGAAATCAACAGTGAACAGATAGAAATACCTTGTTCATATTGAGGACATTAAAATGCAATCTGATACTCTATCCAGTAACTATGATGCAAAATCAAATTCAAAAGGTACAGAAATGCAACACTTCAAAGATAATTTCGCATGAAAATCACCAGATGTGATCCTTTTTAAAAATATATAAGACAATGGAGTACAGAAATGCAATCTCCAAGTCCAAAAATATTAATATCTAGGACCCCTCTCTAAATTCATGAGAGGGGTTTAAATACTACTTAACTAACTCTAAAAATAGTTTATTACAAAAATTAGGGATTCGGTTCAATGACCGTCCTTTTCCTAGGCTAAAATACAGTGAAATTAAAACTATAAATCTATCTATCTATGAATTTGATCTTTAAACTTGCAGGCATCTAGCATAGTTTTGAGAAGATGCGGTTGACCGACTTCGGAATTCAACTGTCCTGAAAAGACAGAGTCGGCAAGCGTAGGAGCAATCTTCTTTGTAGCATTGATGATACAATTAAGCGCACTGTGCTGACTGTGTGGCTTCACCAAGTACATCCAGTATGAGTCCCAATTCAATCTTGTCAGCCCTTGGATAGATTTTGCTCTTTCTTCTACCTTTTGCCTCCATTCTGTTTGCAGTTGATTTGCCTGTGGGAGATATCCTGGAACAGTTTCAGGAATCAAATTAGCTTTGTGTAAATTGTCATTTACACAATCAGTAAGAATGTTTGCCGCTGTAGCCGCCTCCTCTGCTGCCTTTTCTGCCCTTCTGATTTGTGCATCCCAGTTATTGAACAGTATTTCTTTATGGTTTTCATTAACAATGGGTGCACCAGCTTTTCTGCCTTCTTCTGTTTTTTGCCATGCCAGATAATCATTGATCTTTTCATTAATCAAATCATAATCATTTCGTAAATCTATGACATGAATTGTGATTTTATTTCTTTCTTGGCACAAAGAATTCCATTGCAAGATTTTTTGGCAGAAAACTTCCTCTTGTTGCGGTAGTTGATTGTTCAAAGAGATAGTTTCTGAAATGAATTCTAGAAGCTTAGGATAATATTTATGCTGATCTTGGATAATCTGTATTTGTTTGTCTTTATCAGCCAAGCTTTTTTGATGTCCTATTTGCATTTCTTGAAGTTGTTGTTGTAACCCTTCAAGTTTCAATTGTGCTTCCTCATTGGCTTGTACCTGTTGCAATTGCTGTTGTAGAACTTTTATCTGTTCTTCTTTTTCATTCAACAAAAGTTGTATCTCAAATGCTTTGTCAATTGTTGCAGAAGCATAAGCTCCTGTCATTTGAGATAACTTAGTGAGATTATGAGTAGGTTCTGTGGCAGGATCTTTCCACAAAACATCTACTTGTTCTGCTTCAGTAGCAATTGCACTTTCTAATTTTCTCTTTTTCCTCTGTCTCTTCACTACTGCTTTGTATTTTGGGCTGTAGAATACATCCAGAGGAGGAATGTCCTCTACATTAAGTACAATTTCAGAGGAGGGTGTGATTGGTATGTGCTTTGTCACTGCGACTGTGCTGCTTGTTCCTGTGTTCAAAACTTTGGTTGTCTGGACAGGGGTCTGTACATTCTGTCCTTCTACATTAATCAATTGGTTAAAGGTTTCCCATTCTTTGTCTAACTCAATGGTGACTGGCTGTTGCTGTACATTGGTTGGAGGAGGATTTGTTTGTTGAGAAGTCAAATTTGCTGTTGAGTAAGTTCTTTAGATTGTGCAGAATCTTTAATGGATTCTTCCATTTTATCTTCCTTTTCTTTAGACTTATTGGAGTGTTCAGAATCTCTATCAGATTTTGATTTAGATTTACCTGTACTTGAACTGCCGTTAAGACTCACACTAGGAGTTTGCTCCCTTGTGGGCTCTAAGCGTAGATTATCCAAAGGAATAGGAATTAGTCTTCTTTCTCTGTAAAGCTTGAATTCCTGAAATTCCTCTGGAGATAGCTGAGCTTGAGCTGAATTCAAAACTTCTTTGAATGAATTTATTGCTTGGAACATATCATCAAAAAGATCCTGTTCCCCGGAAAATTCCCTTACTTTGATTGCATTGGTAAAATTCTTAACAATATCATTTGGGTCGAATAACCTTCTCGAAAATTTGAACAGCTGTAGGCATGTAATGTTGCCTATCTCTTGGAATGCATGACCAATATCGAACAGTGAAAATGTTCCACATTTTACGGGAAATTGTGGCCAAATGCCTTTTTTCTTCTCTTTTAAATCTTTTGTTATACCTCCTTGGCCAAAGGTCTGATAAGCAATTTCCCGAGCTACAAGTCTATCTGGAACATATAGCGGTAAAACATGGGGGAAAGCATAACTTACAAAAACCCTAATATAAGTGAACAATTCTTCTCCAAACCATCTCACGATGGGGAGAATGTCAACCTTTGTTTCTGGGGATAACCTTGGGGCATCCTTATTATGCAATGTTCTGTACAATGGCAGCATTATTCCATGACAAATTTGGTAAAAATGGGGGACAAACTTAGACTCCCATAGTTCTTTATGGTACACATGAATGGGCAAAGGATTGTGGATAGTCCATTTCCAGCCCATCACAGGGAATTTAGAGACATAGCAGATGGCGTCCATTACATAAGCAGATAAATAAAAAGGTGGATAAACCCACTGGGAAACATTTCGTTTAGACCGGTAATGAAAAATAGCAGTGGTGAGATTATAAAATAGGATTTTGGCCCAGTCTACAATTGTAGAATTAATAGCCGCATTCAACAAAGGAAGCCATTCGGGTAAGATCATATTTATGTCAGGCTTTCCAAAAAGCCTGCATAACATGGCAGCAATAAAACAATAAGGAGAGGTAAGTGAACCCGTGATGTACATACCTTGTTTGTTTTTCTTCAATGGTTCACTTCTTTTGGTCCACTCCTTTGTGCATTCTGCCAAATTTGCATGTTCTTTGGCAAAATCTTCCATGAATTGTTTGTTGAAAGTCGCCTGAGGTTCTGGCAACTTATACATTAATCTCAGATCTTCTATGGTGAATGACCCGATTAGCTCTTCAGATGGAGTTCTGAATTGTCTGTCTGAAATATCGGTGCTATCCAGCACCCATCTCACCATGTCTGTATATGGGAGAATCCTTGGCCTTGCTGCTATTCTATGCAGAAATGAGCAAGCCAAGTCTCTAAGGGTTGCTTCAGACATATTCTGGGAACTTTCTGTAGCTACAAATTTTATCACCACAGGGTTTTCTTCCTCTAGCAGATTATACATTCCTTCCCAAGTGGATATACCGGCATCCTTATTACAAGCGGTGTCTGCATACAGCGAAGCCATTTCTTTGTTTTCAGAACTCGAGCTCTTCTCCTTCTTTCCCATAGTGTTTAGTGGAAGCTTTGTATAGACGTTTTCTCCTTCGTGCCTGCGTTTTTACGAGTAAATGAGAGTAATAGCGTAAGAAAGGTGATGAGACTGTTTTAAATGTGAAAGCGGATGAAATATAATATTTTAATTGTGAAACGACTTTCAATTCAAACACAATCTCATTTACCATTAATAATCAATCCAATCATTTAATTTAATCATTAAAGCGCATAACGGATTTGACATATGGGAAGATTTCCTTGGGATAGCGCGCTTACATGAATATGCGACATTGCGATCTGCGATTTGCTGCGCAATATCGCAATATCGCAAAATGAAGTCATCGCAGTTATGAAAATAGCGCAAAAGCGCATATCGCAAAATCGCAAAAGTGCAATATCGCAAAATCGCAAAAGCGCATATCGCAAAATCGCAAAAGCGCATATCGCAAAATCGCAAAAGCGCATAATTGAAAAGAGCACAAAAGATATTCATTAATCATTTCTGTTTTCTGCGCTATGCGATCTGCGACCAATGCGTTTTATAAAAGATATATACCATTTTGTTATGGATGCGCTATCTTGTTTAAAGAGCAATTTTATTATAATCTATCATAAACTTAAGTGTTTCTTGATATTCTTTCTAAGGGATTAGGTTTATGATAGAAAGTTTTATTTGAAAAGGCAAACAAATCCTAATTGATTTTTTGGATATTTTAACTAAGGGTCCTCATTTATTTATTATTATTACTAATATTAAATAAAAAGGGGGGTTGTTCTTTGATGCAACGATTGATACATACTTGCAGCAATTGGGTTTCACTAAGAGTGAGCCTGATCTGAACCTATACTTCATTGTGGTAGGTGAGGAGCCTCTCATTTTGGTGTTGCATGTTGATGACTTGGTCATCACTGGAGGAAAGAGACTCATTGAGGGCTGCAAGAGAGATCTTGCTTCAGAGTTTGAGATGAAAGATATCGGCTTGATGCATTATTTTTTGGGATTGGAGGTGTGGCAGGAGGAGGGGCATATCTTCTTGGGATAGGGGAAGTACATAGTGGATATTTTTAGCAGATTTCACATGGAGGACTGCAAACCCATGTCTACACCTATGATCACTAACTGGAAGAAGCTTCATGCTTCTAATTCCAAGTTAGTGGATCCTACTCTATACAGGTAGCTGATTGGATCATTGATGTATTTGGTCAACACTCGACCAGATATATGTTTTGCAGTTAACACTATGAGTCAGTTCATGTGTGAGCCCAGGAGAGTGCACTAGGTGGCTACAAAACACATTCTTCGTTACTTGCAGGGTACTGTGGATTATGGTCTAGACTATAGCCAAGGTGATGGAGTGAGACTGGCAGGATGCACAGATTCAGATTGAGTAGGATGTGCTTCAGACAGGAAGAGCACTTCAGGATGTTGTTTTGGGTTGGCTTTGGCAGTTGTGTCGTGGTTCAACCAGAAACAACAGTCAGTTGCATTGAGCTCAGTTGAGGCTGAGTATATGGCTGCTAGTTTGGCTAGTTGTGAGGCCATATGCCTTCGCAAGATGTTGTTTGGTCTATTTGGTCAGGCATTGAGACCTTCTATGATTTACTGCGATAATCAGAGTTGCATAAAACTCACGGAGAATCTAGTTTTTCATGACAGGTCAAAGCATATTGGGATCAAGTATCACTTCATTCGAGACTATGTCCAAAAGGGAGCAGTCAAGCTTGAGTACATCTCCACAAATGAGCAGGTAGCGGACATCTTCACGAAAGCTTTACCACGAGGCAAACATGTCTACTTCAAAAACAAGATGGGAGTGGTGAGGAACACTTTCCTCGGCAAGAAGGAGTGTTAAAGTTTGGGTACCAGAGGACAAGTGGTTCCCCATGGCTTTGATCTTTTTCTTAGGGAAAAGTGTCCATTCTATTGTACTGCTCCTAAAAATGACTTTATAAGTGGTAAAGTCAGTGTAATTTAAAAGTAACTTTATAAGTGATAAAGTTACGTTCTAATTTTAAAGTGACTTTACTAAAGTCAATGAAGAATTAGAAAGTGAAAAAGTGACTATGGAAATAAAAGGCTAAGTGGGTCTTTATTTAAGTGGGTGAGTGATTAAATAGAAAAAGTGAAAATAATGTGCATTTATTTTCAGCCCTTGATCTAAAGCTATCTCAGCCATTGGATTTAGGGATCACTCCAAAGTCACTTAGGTTAGGGTAAAGGGAGAAAAGAAGAAGAAAACATCATTCCATTCTTTCATGAGCATTTGAGAGAAAGCAAGAGAGAGCACGGAGATTTTCTAAGCAGGGAGGAAGTGAAGGAGAGCAGCAAACCTTGGCACCCATCCCAAGGAGGCATTCACAGCAAATCCATACAGCAAGATTTGGCACACATTCCAAGACAATAGTTCGTACAATAGTGTTTTGGCACGCATTCCAAGGAGGGATAGCACAGATTTCGAGCAAAAGAGACAACAGGTTGAAGGCACGATTTTCGAGGCAAAGCTGAGCATGATTTTCGAGGAGGAAATCTGTTGTACCTTTTTCGTACATTCCGTACAGGTTGTACATTTCATTTTGGGCACGAAAACCGATGTAGGCCGTACAACATTTATTGCTGTAATTTTTCTATTTGAGCAGTTTTCTGTTGGCACGATTTTCAAGGTTCAGTTCATGTAAGGAATCGAGATAAGTCTGTATTTTTTGAATGCTGGAATTTTCTTGTGTATTTCATTTTCTCTGTAAAAGATTTTCAGAAATAAAGAAATGCTCTCAAACTGGTTTTCCCCAAGAGTTGTAGGGGGTTTTTCCAGGGTCACATTGACCAAAAATCACTGTGTCATTTTCTGTGTGTGGCTATTATAATTTTCTGTGCATTTACTTCCAGTATTTTCCAGCAGTAGTAAAATCTCCAAATTTGTATTTTCATAAATAAATCTCATTTCCAGATTTTAGTGTTTTTATCATGCTTGGATTTAACATTAAATGCATGGAGTGATAATGGAAAATTAATAATTGAAGTGGGGACTGAAATTTTACAGCCTTTACCATGGTTGCATATTCCATGATCCATTCCTTCCTTTCTTGGTAAATTACATTCCCAGGAGCGTCCAATCAGAGATCCTCAATTGTAGTCAACCACCTCATACTTCAAATGAGGACATCTTATGTTGATTTCATCTAGTGAATGTGTGACCCATGCATTGCTACATTCCTTAGAGCATTGATCCATGTTACCAGCAACCATATGACATGACTTCCACAATATCAAATGTAAGCATACATACCTCATTTTTCCTTTGGGTCATCCAGACTTCCTGCAGTAGCTTCCTTGATTGAAAGAGCTTCAATCCCTTGATCTGCTTCACTTTTATGTCATCATACCAACATCCCATCAATTCCACAAGACTGAAATTCTTGATGAAACACATGCTTTTCCTCATGATTGGTGAACCTTTCAATGAAGATTCCATCAGAGAATCTTGAGGATCTAAAGTATCCCCATTAGCAGATGTTTCCTTTTGACAGATGTATGATGAACCTTGTACTAGATGACCTTACCACTTCTGTTTTCAATGATATTCCCAAGAGTTATATCCTTAACATCCACAGATTCTAACCGTCTTTCATGCTTCTCTATGATGATGTCCCGAGCTCTTTCTTTAAATGCTTTTATGATGCCTTGATGCATCCCATTTAGTCAATCATGATAGTCATATCTTACAACAAAATACTTAGGAATTTGAGAAGAAGTTAGGTGAGAAAGACTATCTCAGTAATAGATATCTCTTACTTCCTCTTCTTGGACCTCTTCTTTCCAACTTCCTCTACTTCTTTGGTGATATCGGCTTCTTCTCTTCCTCTTTCACTGTCCTTCTTAACCATAGGACAATCTCTTTTGTAGTTTCCATATTCCTGACACCCATAGCATTGAATCTTAGGCATGTCCCTTTTATTTTTCCAAGAACCAAACTTTCCAAATTTTCCTTTTCTTCTTGTCATTGCAGCATAATCTTGACTTTGCTCACCTGCTTCGACATCAGATTTGACCTTTATTCTAGAATCTTCAATCTTGCATAGTGACCATAGATCCTAGAATAGAGTAGCTCCTTGCTTCCCATAAATACTTGAAGTAAAGTTACCCCACTCCTCTCGTAGTGCATTTAGTACCACTATAGTCATTTCACTCTCAGACATGACTTCTCCCAGATCTTGTAGTTGATCCCGGATCTCAGATATCCTCATAAAGTATGAGGCTATTCCATCTTCCCTAGACATCTTCAGCTTGTAGAGTTCTTGCCTTAATGAGATGACTTCTCCAGCAGTGCTTACTCAATTCAACTCTACCAATTTGCTATAGATTTATTTTGAAGTTTCAAGTTTAGATACATATGAGATGAGGGAATCTTTGATGGATTCAACGAGAATCCTTTGAGCCCTAATTTCCCTTTTCATATACTTTGCAAGTTCTTGAGCATATTCTTCTCATGGTTTGGTGATAGATCCTTCGACATGATCCATGACCTCATTTTCAATGAGATTTAGATCTATCCTTTTCTTCCATGCAAGATAGTTTGAAATCCGCAATACTATTTCTTACTGAAGTCCGCTATACAGTCCAGTGTAATGCGCAATGTCATCCCTTCAGGCTGTCCGCACTGATCTTAACTTACACCAGCATTTTATCTTGTCTCAAATCTGAACTTGAGCATGTCTTACATCCGCACTTTATCCTGTCTTTTATCCGCACCTTTTTCATCAGAGAGATCCACAGTTTCTGTCTACCAAATGGTTGTGGAACAGGTGTATTTATAGGGCACTCTACCAGCCCCTAAGCCGACCACACATTCAGCTATGGAGTCGACTTCCTTGCTGTGATTTAGGCCGACATGTGTGAGTTAATTCCAGCGTTGATGTAGTTGTCTTCCTCTTGTGTGTAGAGCTAGTCTTCCAACAAAGTGTGAGGGCTGTAACGTGTCCTTCTTCCGCAAGGTATTGGAGCATATATTTGCTAGACTAGATCCTTCATGAACATGACACTTAATTACATTTTATACCTAGAAGACACAAACCTAATAGACATCAAGAAGAAGTCTATTAACCTATATAATAAAATCTTGCTCATGAATCCCATGAAGCAAGTGCAACAAAATACATTTTATTATCTTTGTCTTCTTCTTTACATAAATACATAATTACATAGTCAACATGAAGACCACCCTAGTTACACTTTTCAACACTCCCTCTTAACTAGGGAGGTATTCATACAAGTACATGGTCACTTTCAAACTAAAGAATCTCATAAGAAGAATCGGATTGGTAATTGCATATGTATAGCATCATATCAACCAACATTGTCCTAGTGCAAGGCCTTGACTAACAACCCCATCTCTCAACGAGAAAATGGGCTACAATGCTGGCGAGACACATGACTAATAGACACCATAGTCATTGTCTCTCCAAGGTACATACCCCACCTAGGTGTTCCCAGAGTATGACCTTCTTGAACTATTCTTCTCTTGGGTAGCCAACCCTCAAAGAATATCGGTCCACGACTACTCTTATCTTGAATTCCCTATTTCATTCTCATAGAGTATCGAATGCCAGATGATTACCCAATCCTCCATTCTGTCTTCCAAGTGAAGACCATAATGATGTGTCTATCCATTCTCTTCACATGGCCTTCACTAAGACATACGACTGTTAGTCCTGGTATAGTGCATGACACATGTAACAGAGAATCACATATGTCACTCCCTCTCAACACAAGACGAACATACTTCAAGTTTCTTCCAAGTAAGAAACTTACCACCAGGCCCCCTCTCAACCAGTGTCCTGTAGCAACAATCCAGCTACTCATGAAGATTTTCTCCCCTCGATATCATGGATTTCAATATTGATGAATCTTCAACCTTTGGCTTCATAGGGCATAGATTATCCATCACTTTCAGTCACAAGTCATGTCCACTATTAGTAAGTGATTCATCATTCCTTCTCATCTGGTCCACCGTTATGCCATGCTTCTTTTCTTCGAATCATCTCCAAGGATCATACATCCTTTTTCATGATTAGCACCCTTGCACAAATTCATCCAGATAAACATATACATATGAACTTTTAAAACAAAAGTTACCTCAATGATGATCTTTCACCATTACATCTTTCTGTAGGCATCGACATCCTTTATTCAGATTGACACATCTCCTAATGATATGTTTTGTCAAGGGTCTTCTTATTTACCATACTTCTATTAGAGTCTACATATCCTCCCAAGAGATCTCCTAGTCACATCTTCTTGGCTTCCGGATGATAACTGCCTCTTGACATGGTTGCATTTCATGATCTCTTCCTTTCTGCACATTCTCCATTCCCAGGAACTTACAAATTTTCTAGTTTCTCTTTCACATACAACCACCTCATATTCCATGAGGACCTATTATGTTGATTTCATATGTCAGTGCACCGAGAGATACTCCTCCAAAGATCACACTTCTAAATACAGAATTCCATTACCTGCAAATATATGACATGACTTCCTAGCATCCAGTGTCAGCATATAAATATATAAATCCCTCATACCTTTTTCTCTTGAGTCATCCTGTAGCAATTTCTCTAGAATGAAGAGCTTCATTCCCTTGGCCTGCTCCATCAATATGTCATCACATCCTAGAAGTTTGTTTCCATGATGACCCTTGCTCTTGATGACTTCTTTCCATTAGTAATGTTATCAAAGAGGTTTTCACAGAGATGATTCACCAGGAGCTCCTACCATGCTTCGATCAAGATGCTACAGTGCTTCCTATCATACAACCAACAGAAATCACCTAAAGGAGAAGATGATCTCAATCGTATTAGAGATCCCTCGCTTCTTCTTTCTTAGATTTCTTTGCATCAGGTTCTTTTCTCATTTCAGAGACTTGGGCTTCTTCCCTATTTCTCTTGTCCTTTTTCAGATTAAGGACAATTTCTATTATAATGCCCAAGTTCATTATATCCAAGGCATCGTGCTTCGTCCATATTTCCTTTTTTACTCTGAGGACCAAAACTTACCAAATCTTCCTTTATTCCTGGACATGGCTGCAAAGGCTTGATTCCCTTCACTTGATCCCGTAACAGATTTGGCTTTCAATCTTGTTTCCTCTATTTTACATAAAGACCCTAAATCATGGAATGGTGTGGCTTCTATCTTCCCGTATAATCTTGAAGTGAAGTTTCCCCATTTTTCTGGCAGAGCATTCAACACCACCGTAGTCATCTCAGAGTCAAACATTACTTCTCCTATTTCCTGCAGTTGATCGGAGAGATTGCTTCCCCTGCAGTACTCACAGAGAAAAGCTCCACCAATTTCTCATATATTCCTTTTGATGATTCTAGATTTGTTACATCAGAGATGATAGAGTCTTTTATGGATTTTGTAAGAATCCTTTGGGCTCTTATATCTCCTTTCATGAATTTGGCATGACTTCATTGTCCTTGTCTTCTATGCAGGAAATTTTGAAACCCTAACCAGTTTGTTTCTTTCTTTGCAAAGAAGACATTTTAATAGATTCATATGAAGCCATAGATATACTTACTTGAGTAGATGTTTTTCTTCTTCTATTAGCTTTCTTGTTGAAGATGATGGCAAGAACTCCCTCTTAAACTGATTTCAAGGTAGCTGATCTTAAATCTTTGATGATCAAGGATTACTTCAGAAAGAAGATGTCTTCAATAGTGTTGGGTGATGCTTAATGATTTGTCTTCCAACAATGTCAATAATCTTTGATGTCAAAGATTACCTCCTTGATGTGTGGATTCTTTGAAAGTCTTCTTGAGATGGCTTGAGGATTTCCTTGCAAACTGATTTGACTTTTCAATGTAGACTTTGACTTTTGCTTTGATGCTTTTTAGAAAACTGAATTTTGATCCTTGAGTGTCTTCTTGTCAAATAGCCCTTTGACTTTAGCACCTTATCTCTGATAACATGTTGAGAATTTGGAGGGCTAGTGTTTAATACAAATTCTCTTCTTGATAATTACTTGTGAGCTTACTTGAGTTACTTATGTCTTCTCTTCGTTATCTTGTTTAGTCTTTCATCAAGTCAATTATCAAAATAAACATGAAACAAACTTAGGCTCCTAGAGCCAGGGTAAAACCTCTCCCTCTTGGAGAGGAAAACCCGCAAAGGATTCTTCTTATGGATCTTCAAATGACAAGTACAATGCCCAAGACTTAGACCCTTGACCTAGATATGCTTGCAAGACCTTGACACAGCTTCTTGATTCTTCTCTTCTTCAACAATTTGCTCTGTTATGCACTAGAGAACTCGGTCTCCAAAATTCACTTCTTCTAACTAAAGTTAGGAAGGTAAATCACAGATTTACCTTCCTCACCCTTTTACACTTTTCAAATTGCTCTGTTTTCATGCACTGTGGGAGTGTGTTTACTTCAGTATTTTCTTCAGACAAATCCGCACTTTAAATGCTACCCTTATCTTTTCTTCTACTTCAATTTTGCCACACTGTCATTTCCTCCAGGACTGTTCCTGTAGAGTCTTGTTCTAACTGATCTGTGATTGATCTGAATTCCACACCCTTCTTCTTCGTATATAGACATTATATAATAGCTTCTTGACCTTGTACTTATACAAAAATCCGCAACACTATTTCTTACTGAAGTCTCCTATACAGTCCAGTGTAATCTGCAATGTCATCCCTTCAGGTTTTCCGCATTGATCTTAACTTACATCCACATTTTATCATGTCTCAAATCCGAACTTGATCCTGTCTTACATATGCACTTTATCCTATCTTTTGTCCGCACCTTTTTCATCAAAGAGATCCGCAATTTATGTCTACCAAATGACTGCATAACAGGTGTATTTATAGGGCACTGTTCCAGCCCCTAAGCCAACCACACATTCAGCTATGGATCCGATTTCCTTGCTGTGATTTAGGCCAACATGTGTGAGTTAATTCCAGCGTTGATGTAGCTGTCTTCCTCTTGTGTGTAGAGCTATTCTTCCAACATAGTTTGAGGGTTGTTAGGTGTCCTTCTTCCACAAGGTCTTGGAGCATATATTTGCTAGACTAGATACTTCATGAACAAGACAATTAATTACATTTTATACCTAGAAGACACAAACCTAATAGACATCAAGAAGAATTCTATTAACCTATATAATAAAATCTTGCTTATGAAACCCATGAAGCAAGTGCAACAAAATACATTTTATTATCTTTGTCTTCTTCTTTACATAAATACATAATTACATAGTCAACATGAAGACCGACCTAGTTACACTTTTCAACACAGTGAGGTTGTCGAAAGGGATTTCTGGAGGCAGATCAAATTTCGCAGAATAGATTTAGCGCAAAGGGTTTTCTGTAAAAGGGTTTTTCAAGAGTAAATCAGCACAGGGTCTGGAATTGAAAGCACATGGGGTTTCATAACCCAATCTATTAATTTCTCCAGTGTATTTGGGTTTCGCATATTTTCCAAAGATGGTCGTACCAGGTTTGAGAGATCAAGACAGGTTGGATGGAGCCTCCAACTTTGGTATCTAGAAGGCCACGATGTTGTTTCCAGTGTTATTAGGACCAAGGCGAACTAGTCTAAACCGGTCAGTCTGACCGGTTTGAGGCCAAAACCGGTTCGGACCGGTGACCTGAACCATCATACCAAACCGGTCGATTTTGTATATTGTTGCCTAGGACCCTTTGAAGACACTTATTTTTTCAAAAAAGGAAATGATTTATGATAGGGGAAGCCTATTATTTGACCATATTTCCCTATTAATGCTATGCAATTCATGGTAATGTTAAATTCTTGAAGTAAAAGGATAAAAATGAAATGATTCAGGATGTTTGACAGTGGTTTGACCCAATTGGATTTCATATGGAGAAAGTAGAATTTTAGATCTCGCTCAAAATCCAATAGACTTCACAATTTTCCAGGATTTCAAGATTGGGGGGATTGCAACTCTCCATTGCATTTTGTCAAGTACGAGCATATGGAACTAGTATTTAAGAAAGAGCACAAAGCCCTCTATGTACCTTGATGTTAGTGGCATTGGTTATTGAACTCCTCTATTATGAGCTTACTAAAAAATGTACCCACCACTCAAACAAAATATTGACTTGACATGCTATGCTTTTTCTATCTTATTTTAATTCATTTTTACTTCAATTTTTAACATTACCATGAAATGATTCAAGATGTTTGAGAGTGGCTCTAACCTCATTGGATTTCATATGAAGAAAGTAGAATTTTAGATCTCACTCAAAATCCAACAGACTTAACAATTTTCCAGGATTTCAGGATTTGGGGGATTTTAACACTCCATTGGATTTTGTCATGTACGAGGGTATGGAACTAGTATTTAATCAAGAGCCACGAGCCGTCTATGTACCTTGATGTTAGTGGCATTGGTCGTTGAACTCCTCTATCATGAGCCTATTAAATAAAATACCCATCACACAAACAAAATATTGACTTGAGATGCTACGTTTTTTCTATCTTATTTTAATGTTTAGAGAGTGATATCGATGATGAAGATCCCAATATAGGCAATGATTTTGATGATATGTAGGTATTTTTCGGAACATTATTTTTTTGGGATGATAGAGGCCATGTGGAGCTTGTTTTTTGATGTATTTTCGGTTTAGAGATGGATTGCACTTGGTGCTATTTTGGTTATGTGCACCCTTACATGTTATATAAATGAGAACTTTTGCTTATTTGCATATAAATGGTTTGGATTTATATGGATGCACATGAATATATATGTTTTTATTTAAAATTTGAATATTTTATGTCTTTTGGTTGACTGGTTTTTTGTTCCGGTTTTTTACCGGTTCCCAGTCCGAGGGGTCTATCGGTTCAATGATTGGTCTGGTTCTAATAACATTGGTTTTTTCTATTAGACGAGCATGGTTTGAAGGAATTTTCTACAACAGTTATTGTTGTACCAATAGATCCCATCCAGTTTCATGAGTACAAGAGGAATAACGCCAAAGCCAAGAGGATGATTCTTGATGTAGTCAGGGATCACATCGTTTCACATATCGCAAAAAAAAGGAATAGCAAAGGAGATGTGGGATGCCATCGTCAAGCTATAGTAAGATCCATAAGAGAACAGGAAAATGATCCTCAAAGAAAAGATGAGAACCATCAAAACTAACAATGGTGAAGATGTAACCACCTATCTCACCAGGATTTAGTTTGTCAGAGAGAAACTCGCTGCAGTAGGAGAGAAGCTAGCAGACGACGAGCTAGTGAAAATAACACTCAATGGGTTTACCAAGGAATGGCATACATTCATCCAAGTGATTTTTGGGTGAGGCACACTTCTAGGATGGGAGCGCCTATGGAGTGATTTCACTCAAGAGGAGCCGCGGCTCAACTAGGTCAAGGGCACTACCAACAGCAGCAGTGGCAAGGGGAAAAAGGTGGAGGAACAAGAGAATTTCACTCTTGCAGGAAAAGGCAAAGTGAAGGGTCCCAGCCAGAGACAAGACTCAAAATGAGAAAAAGAAGAATAAGGACTTGTTGAAGGTCAAGTGTTTTGGCTATGGTGAATTTGGTCGCTATGTCATCCAGTGTCCTTAGAGGAAGAAGGACAAGAAGGGGAGGAAAAAAGCAGCTTTAGCAAAGATCAAGGATTTATCTTCCAAACTGGAGGATGAATTTGCAATTATAGCGGTAGTATCCTTAGGAGGAGGACGAGCATGACACTCCAATATGCTAGATCAGGCAAGGATCTAGATCATAGCCAAGGAGGGATTGATCAGTAAATCAGATCCAGTTTCTATGTATGTGATTCCTCAGTTGGACCATTACTTTTGCTACGGGAGCCCAAATATTAAAGTGTGAATTTTTCCTTGAATCGCAGTAATTGGAATTTACTCTTCTAATTATTGCAATTTATTAACTTTTTTATTAATACCAAATAAATCACACTGTAATTATTCACAAATAAATTTTGTGGAAGAGAAATAGAATATTGGAACTGAGAAAATAGATGCACACACACAATAATGACACCAATATTTTTGGACTAATAGTCCTCGAAAAAAACCCCAAGGGAAAAATAGTGCCACAGATGAGGGCTTATTTTTATTATTATGCAACAATAAAAATATGATTACAATAATCTGGATGCTTGACTAGCAATCCTCCAACAAATAATCTCGCGAAATAATTTGGAGAAAATTTCTCCCTTCTGCAGAATAGTTGAGCCTCCTTCTAGCTTGCTCGCACTGCTACACTGGCCAAGTTGTACAGCGTCTAAAGTTGTCTCCAAAATGTTCATCTAGCCTCCCTCTACCACTAGAAGTAAGTTTTTTTTCCCTTTCAAGTGCTCTCTCATCCTTTAGCTACTCAATCGATCTCTTTCTAGCAACTCGCTCTAGGTTTCCGGCTCACTCACACAACTTGAACAACTTTCCTGTAGAATATTTCGGCCTTCCCTTTGCTGGCCCTCTGACACTGGAACTTTGCCACTACTCCCTCAATCATTGTTTCTCTGGCTCGAGCAATTCTTCCTAATAAATCATTACATTGGATAGCTCAATCTGCCTAAGGAACTCGCTCTACCTCTTGCTCGATGTGTCTATCTCCATCTGCATTGACCTGCTCTTATAATCTCTCGTTGGAGCACCAAAGGCCATGATTAAATCGTTATCAACAATTAAGATCATTTCTAACTCAATCGATGTGAGTTTCTAGAGCTTTCTTGACTTTCCTTAAATAATTCCAATTAAATGACCAGTTTTCCTAAGTTAGACTTGGGAAGAATTTAAATGATGGATAAATAATTTAATTAAGGTGTTTCACAAGCTTGTCTCGCGAAACATTTTCTAGGATTTGAAGATCTTGTGTTCCTTAGTCTCTTAGACACAAACTGAAACTAGAACACCTATCTGATGCTAAAAAAAACTAGAACTCCCTCTTAGCAAGGAAGGTGTTCTCTCATAACATCTTCCATCTGTACCACGCTACTGGTGTTTGACATCTGTAACACCTTGTCACTGTCCACCAAATCACTACGCATACTCTGATTCATCTGCTAACCTTGTAGCTGAACCACTCTGCATCTGCGTTGTTGTTGACACTGCACTGTGCCTCCCTGTACTGCTGCCAACACTACTTGTGCTGTGTTAACATCGTGTTGCTGCATTATTGCAACTAGGACTGATCTCTCTAGATCTCCCTCTGAATAAGAACTAGGAATCTCTCTTCCTTCCAGCAAAGCCTCTCTTCTATGACTCACACTCCTGTCTGCATGTCGAACTAAACTGCGTAGTTTTGCTGCAGGAAAATCAATCTTGTCTCTGGAAACCCTTTCTGGTAGTAACTCGGTCTCCTACTGCTCACTGACACTACTTTCCTTGCTCCAGATCACCTCTCGGCACTGGTGCACATCTGTAGCCTCTACAAAACATGGACTAGATGACTGTTTCTGGCTAGAGTTGTGCCATGCTCTCCGTGTCAGAAAATCAGAAAGGTAGAAAGATTTTCTTATGTTGATAATTACTTGTGATATTTTTGTGTTCTTATTAACTTTCTTATGTTCTTCTTTTATCTTTGTTTCATCAAGCAAGCATCAAAATAAAACATGAAGATCAGGGACACCAGATATACGCGCTCAGCCAGGGTAAAACCCCTATTGTACAATGGATAAACCAACACTCCCTATGTGTTTTGCAACATGGACTAACCGCCTCTCGTGGATCTTATCTTTGGCGATATGATCGTTGACTAACACCTACGGGTTTTGGTCTAACGACAATCGTGATTCCCAACAACTGGTATCAGAGCATAGGTCACAAGTTTGATACGCACCCGGCTTGCGTTGGGGGGCAGATTGTTGGACATTAGATAAACCAACACTCCCCGTGTGTTTCGCAACATGGACTAACCGCCTCTCATGGATCTTATCTTTGGCGATACGATCGTTGACTAACACCTGTGAGTTTTGGTCTAACGACAATCACGATTCCCAACAACCCCTTTATAGGGGGAAACCTAGTCAAACTCTTCCACTAGCAAATTCAAGTTGAGATAGACCAAGACCCTAGACAAAAAGAAATTCCTCCTCCACCAAGTCAACCTTCCAATATGAATCAGCGACCTTCAGTAGTCTCTTCTTGTCTAGCAGCTACAACCCAACAACAACCCAAAATTCCAGCCCCTAGCAACGTAGAATTCAGGCCCAGCTTTAGGACTGCAGTTTTGGCCCTTCCAGTAGCTTCGCATGTGTGTGAGAGAGATAATTTTGACTTCTTGTGCTTGATAAAGACCTTCTCCTCTGCTAGCCTTTTCTGCCTTGTCCATTGAATTTCACAATTTTTCTTATCCCAAAAGTTGCAGATCAAACTTGATGAGTGAGTACTCCATATGAGCTTGAGTTGTTGCCTTTATATAGGAGTTTCTACCCCTCAATTAGGTCGACTTGGTGGAGGAGGCCTGAAGACCTAATTTACATCAAAATTAATTTGATTCTTGATTAACAATGCCCAATAAGGATCTATTACATTATGAAATGGACAAAGACACTTGACATAAACCCTAGAAGCCTACAATGGGGGCTTTGACCTATAAACAATTGACCCAAGCATGAAACCCATGATTTAATAGGTCAAATTCTATAATAATAAAATATGTCGTCAAACAAGGTCAAATTGCCCAGAAAAGTTTGTTCTCCTTGCCTCTGAATTCGGCCTCCAAGACATCCAAAATCCCAGACAAACAAGTCAAACCATGCCCAATATCTCAAAAGTCAACACTGGTCAAAGATGCCCTAAACAGAAAATTCAACGCAGCATAGAATGTCTTCATCCTCTTTGCACATGTGAACTTGGACCCCTGCAATTTCAGATCAAGTTGAACCAATCAAATGAAGAGAGAGAAAATGTGATGTGTGACGATGATGCTGCACAGTGATGTGACATATGCTCTATTTATATGTGTCTCAGGTGGTCGAATTAGCTTGCCCAGGCTGATTTGTACTTTTGTGCACTTGTGGGTTTCACCTTAAAAATATTATTTTACCTTGACCAAATTAAATTCTTCCAAGTGCTAGGAGGGGTTTCTCTGGATGAAGAAGACTTACCAATGGAGGGAATTTGTCCCTGAGCTGCCAAATTAACAATTTGAAGAATAATACAACATATTGTGAACTTGTAACCAAATTGACTCAAAGCTGATGCGAAAGTATACTACTAAACATGAAATCATATCGTTGTCTTGCCGCCTTTTTTGATGAAGAGCTATACAATTATTTTCAACTTACGACTTTTATGTTCTTCATGAAGATTTAGCATCAATGTTTACGAAACTTTCCAAATTCCTTTCTCGAAATAAAGGTAATGCCATGGCCCATACATTCTTGGATATTTTTTGTTGAACTCAACGACGTATTTTGTACCTAATGCTTCAAACTTGACTTTGCTAGAGCTGATCATTGTATATCAGACACAATGCATCTGTTAATATAATACTAGGCATAAATCAAACTTCCAAAATCTGGGCCTATGGCTAAACTGGAAGGTTGTGTTTTTTTGTGATAAAAAGGAAAATAAGGAAATGAAGGCAATCGCTGAATAACAAGGAACATGCTATTCATTTCATTCAAATACACTTCTTTTGGTTGGAATACAATTTTGATTTCCATTCCTAGAGTTTGGAAGGGCTTGGCAGAAGAACAATTACAACATAGAGAACCAAATACAACTAAAACGCCATCGGATATTAATATCCATTGCTAGACAAGAATTTATTGAATACTAAATTGTTGAAATTTGGTTACCGGAGGACAGGTGGTTCCCTAAGGCTTTGATCTTTGGCCTAGGGAAAAGTGTCCAAAAGAATTTAATTTTTCTCCTAAAGTGACTTTATAATTTTTATAAAGTCAAATCTAATTTAAAAGTGACTTTATGTGATAAAGTTACTAAAGTCTAATTTTAAAGTGATTTTAATAAAGTCAATGTAAAATTAGAAAGGAAAAGTGACTTTGGAAATAAATGACTAAGTGGGTCTTTATTAAAGTGGGGTGAATTAAAAAATAGAAAGTGAGATTTAAATGAGCATTTAATCTCAGCCCTAGATCTCAATCTATCTCAACCATTGGATTTAGGGATTCCCCAAAAGTCACTTAGGGTTAGGTTAAAGAAGGAAAAGGAGGAAAAGGTCATTCATTCTTTCATGAGCAGATTGAGAGAAGGAGAGCAAGAGAGCAAGGGAGATTTCTGGGCAGTGAGGAGAAGGAGACAGCAACTTGGCACACATTCCAAGGCAGCATTTCAGCAAAACCGTACAGCTGAGTTAGCACAGTGAAAGGCAGATTTTCTGGGCACGATTTTCTAGAAAGGGAGGCCATACAGCAAGTTTGGCATAGAAATCGAGGCAGCAGAAGGCTGGTTTAGTTGGCACGAATTTCGAGGCAGGCCGTACAGCAAGTGGCTGTCCTCTTGCACGGAAATCAAGGCTGATTCCGTACAGCAAAGTTCTGCTGTGTTTTTGGCACAAAAATCGAGATTTTGGATAGCAGCATTTATTGTTGCTTGCACAGATTTTGAGGTGGCCGTACAGCTGCATTTATTGCAGATTTCTGGGCACGAAAATCGAGGAGGACGTACAGCATTTATTGCTGTTATGTTTTTGTTGTTTGCACATTTTCCAAGGCGGTGGTTAAGCACAGAAAACGAGATAAGTTGTAAAGTCTGTTTGCTGATTTTTTGCTGAATATTTCTCTCACTATAAAAAGCATTTTCCAGAAATAAGGAGCTTTCGAACTGGTTTTCCCCAAGAGTTGTAGGGGGTTTTCCCAGGGTCACATTGACCAAAAATCACTGTGTTTAAATGTGTTGAATGGCTGTTTGCATCTGCTGATTTTTATTTCTGTATTTTCAGCATTCTGTAATTTTTTCCAGAATTTGTGTTTTCAGCAAAATTTATTTTCCAGCTTGTTAAATGTATGGATCAATGTTTTAAAAACCGGAACCGGTGACCGGACCGGTGGCCTAATGAACCGGGTTTCTAACCGGAACCGGTCTAACCGGGAGCAGTCAGATGCCAATGAACCGGTTTTAAAAAAATACATTAAATAATTATTTTTTTAATAAAAAAACTATTTTTAAGATTTGCAACCATGATTCCAAGCCAATAGAGACAAAATATGTAAAGTTTTCTCATTTATATACCATGCAAAGGTGAATATATCAAAATGGCATCGAGTGCAATACATATCATCGAAAAATACATAAGCAATGAGGCTCCAAATGGCCCATAAAGTCCAAAAACAATGCTACAAGCTATGAGGCCATTGGCATAATACAAGACTACATATTAGTGATCAACAACATGATCAAAATCATCACCACTACTAGACAAGGGATCATCAACATGAGCTACATAAATAATATGGCTCAAAGTTTGAGGACTCCTAAAACTCCTCTACAACTTTAGTAGTAGTAGTAGTAGCAAAAATAGACATCAAAACTACAAATCACCGAGCAACATGGTCTCTCATGAAACTCATCATTGATTCATCGCTACTAGAAATGGGATCATCAACAAGAGATACATAAACATCATCTAGCTCAAAGTCTTCAGACTTGGATTGCTCAACCTTATAACATGATAGAAATTGAAAAAGCTTAACATGCCTAACCAATGATTTTGGTTTGAGTGAAGGGTTCATCTCCTCAACCTTAAAATGCGGTAGAAAAAGATTAGCATGCCTAACCAGTTATTTTCCTTTGATTGAAGGGTACATCAAGGTTCTTAAAGGACTTCATGCTCTTGATCAAATGCCAATATCATACCCTTACACATGATAGAATCAAATGGGAACATTGCAAATTCCCAAACCATGAAACCCTGAAAACCATTAAGTCTGTTGAATTTTGAGTGAAACCTAAAATTCTAGTTTCTCCATATGAAATCCAATGAGGTCGAAACCACTCTTAAACATCCCGAGTCATTTCATGGTAATGTTAAAAATTTAAGTAAAAGGATGAAAATGAAAAATAAAGGAAATGTCACTTTTACTTTAAGAATTTAACATTACCATGAAATGTCAATGCTTCCCTTACCTCTACATCAGCCCTAAAACTCATTTCTGGCCGTGCGTGGGTCCACATAGGGAAAGAGTAGCTAAATGAACCCTCCCATTAGCTCCAAATCAGCCCTAAAACATAACTGTCGCCGAAAATGTGGGTCCACGGATGAGTTAGCACCTAACCGGCCGGTTAGGAACGAAACCGGCCGGTTTATGCATAAACCGGCCGGTTCCATTCCTAACCGGCCGGTTAGGTCCGGTTTTTCTCAAAAATTGGCGAAGGGTGGTGTTTGGCCGGGTTTTTTGGCCGGTTTCAACCGCTGAGCAGTCTAACCGGCCGGTTTGGCCGGTTTCCGGTTCAAACCGGCCGGTTTTTAAAACACTGGTATGGATATGGGAAAGGGCATTTAACTATTTTGGAGTAATAAGGTGAAACTGAAAACCAGGGTGGGAAATGAGAAATTTCTACATGGTATCAGAGCTTGAGTGCTGAAGTGCAGTTTGGGACAACAAGGAGAAAAATACAGCCTACTGATTTTTCACTCAGAAAATTCCAGCAAGCTGATTTTTTCACAAACAGATTTTTTACCTTTACTACAGCAGTGCTATTTTTCAGTTTTAGGACAGCAGGATGTCTTTGGGACTGAGGGTGGAGGATAGGTTGGATGGGCATACCAATTACAGTGTTTGGAAGGAGGGAATGCAGAGTATCTTTGAGGAGGCGGAAGTCTGGGACATAATGGTGCATACCGCACAGAACCCTGTAAATGTGCCTACTGATGCTACTCAGTTGGCAGCATATAATAAAAAGAACAACAAGGGTAAGAGACTGATTCTAGACGAAATCAAAGACCATTGCATTCCTCATGTGAGAGGAAAGAGAAATGCTCATGAGATGTGGACAGCATTGACCAACCTCTACCAAAGTACCAATGAGAACCGAAAAATGGTCCTGAAGGAGAAGCTGAAGAACATTAAGATGGGTAAGACTGATAGTGCAGCTGGATATCTCACAAAGATTACTAATGTGAGAGATGAGTTGGCAGCAATTGGAGAGGTCATTCAACCCACTGAGTTGGTGCGGATAGCAGTGAATGGCCTCCCCAGTTCATGGATGAACTTTGTTGATGGGGTTTGTGCACGTGAGACCCTTCCCACATGGGAGAGGTTTTGGGATGATTGCATTCAGACAGAGATTAGGAAAGGTCAGCTTGGGGCAGCCAAGCCAGTTGAGCAGGATGAGGATGTAGCACTGTTGGCAAGAGGCAAGAAAGGCAAAGGGAAGAAGTAGGCTTCCACAAGCAATGGTGGGGGCAAAGGTAAAGGTAAACAGGGTAACACACAGAAGGACTATTCCAAGGTGAAGTGTTGGAATTGTCAGAAGATGGGACACTATGCAGTTGTGTGTCCGGAGAAGAAGAAGAAGAAGGGGAAGAACCAGAGCATGGCAGCTTCAGTAGAGGTTGAGGACTTTGCAGATCGTTTTGACTGGGAGTTTGGGTTCACTGCGTGTGAGTCCTCTAGTGCGGGATCATCTGCCATAGAGGTTCAGAGGGAGCATGCATTTCCCTCGATTAGCGGAGCATCTTCGGGTATCTGGTATGTGGACAGTGGGGCTTCACGTCACATGACAAGAGTCCGTGAGTACTTCTCAAAGCTTTCAGAGAGTGGCACTGATATAGAGGTAGTACTCGGTGATGACAGAGTTGTTAGAGCAGTCGGTGTGGGGACACTGACATTTCAGAGGGAGTCTAAACCTCCCTTGAAGGTGTCAAATGTTCTTTATGTGCCAGGGATGAGGAAGAACCTCATATCCGTCTCAGCTTTGGAGGATAGAGGATATGAGGTACTGTTCAGGGGAGGACAGGTGTTGATGTATCCCAGGGGCACTCCAGCTGATTCAGCTAGAGTGATAGGTGTACGCCATGCAAAGGTGTACAAGTTTTCATTTCAGTCCCTTTTGGCATTGAGCAGCAGTACCGACAGCAGAGCTAGCAGTTCTGAGCAGTGTGAGATTTGGCACCGCAGGATGGGGCACATGCATCATGGAGCCTTGAGGACCTTGCGGGAGATCACTACAGGTGTGCCAGAGTTCAGTACCGATCACTTTGATACTTGCAGAGGATGTGCGATGGGCAAGTTTGCCAAATCCCCTTTTCCCAGCAGTGACAACAGAGCGACTGGGATACTTGATTTGATTCATTCCGATGTGAGCGGCCGGATGTCTCATGTTTCCTTGAGTGGATATGAGTACTATGTTTTATTCATTGATGATCACTCCAGGAGGACCTGGATTTATTTCTTGAAGACCAAGAGTGAGGTCTTCAAGCGGTTTCAGGAGTTCAGAGCTCTTGTGGAGACACAGACAAGTCGGAAGATCAAGTCGCTAAGGTCGGACAATGGGGGAGAGTACACCCTTGGAGAGTTTGTTGACTATTGTGCGGAGGCAGGCATTAGGAGTTCACTGTTCCTTACAACCCCCAGCAGAACGGGGTTGCGGAGAGGAAGAACAGATCCATCGGAGGGGCTACCAAAGCCATGTTGCATGATCAGGGGTTGCCATTGTTTTTGTGGGCAGAGGCCTGCAACACAGCTGTTTATTTGCAGAACGGGAGTCTGCATCGTGCCTTGGGGCACATGACTCCGAAGGAGGCTTTTTCTAGGAAGAAGCCTGATATTGGTCATCTTCGTATCTTTGGGTGTATCACATACTCCTACATACCCAAGGAGAAGAGGACCAAACTAGAGCCCACTGCAGAGAAGGGTATCTTTGTGGGCTACAGTGAGACTTCAAAGGCCTTTCGGATTTACATTCCTGCACAGAGGAAAGTTGTTGTCAGGCAGGATGTGAAGTTCGAGGAGGAAAGGGCCTTCAGGAGGTCACGGGAGTTAGAGTATCCGGATCAGCCAGACCCTCAGCAGCAGCTAAGTCAATCACAAGGATCCAGTGGGTTGTAGGATCGGAGGATTCGAGGTACATCTATGACGATGTCAGGGTCCGTCGCGAGCAAGGCTCGCAGAGTCGTAGGGGTGGTGCTATGGCAGCATGCGTATACCACGAGCATTTCACTGGGGGAGTCCACCGATGTACGGGGCCTACACACGGTACCTCGCCCCTGATTTCAGTGGGCAGAGGACACAGAAAGGACAGATGACAAATAAAAGGAGTTCAGGCTCCTGATGATGATGAGGAGGAGGAGTTTCATTCTCTAGTGGGAGAAGTATGCTCAGGGAAGAGGAAGCCCAAGTGGCTTCAGGACACCTTGAGAGAGGCCACATCTATTGCTGGGCCTAAGAGGCCGGTTAGAGAGAGCAGACCACCTGAGAGGTTTTGTAGCTATATGGCAATGGCTACCAGTATCCTTGACTCTGAGCCTTCTAGCTATGAGGAGGCAGCTAGCCAGCAGGTCTGGAGAGAGGCCATGCAGGAGGAGTATTCTTCTATCATGAAGAATGATGTTTGGGAGGTGGTGCCGAGGCCCGAGGGAAAATCCGTGGTTACTTCCAGATGGCTTTACAAGGTAAAGCATGCTGCAGATGGCAGCATTGAGAAATTCAAAGCGAGGTTTGTGGCTAGAGGGTTCTCCTAGGTAGAGGGAGTTGATTATGAGGAGACCTTCGCTCTCGTGGCTCGATATACTTCGATCCGCTCCATTATATCGATAGCAACAGAGATGGGTTGGAAGATCCACCAGATGGATGTGAAGACCGCATTTCTCAATGGCTTCATATAGGAGGAGGTGTACATTGAGCAGCCACAGGGCTTTGAGGTGCATGGGAAGGAGTCCCATGTGTGTAGACTGAAGAAGGCCCTTTATGGCCTGAAGCAAGCTCCCAGAGCTTGGTACTCCAGGATAGATACATACTTGCAGAAGATGGGTTTCACAAAGAGTGAGGCAGATCCGAACCTTTACTATATTGTGATAGGTGAGGAGCCTCTCATTTTGGTGCTGTATGTGGATGACTTAGTCATTACAGGTGCAGAGAGACTCATAGAGCACTGCAAGAGAGATCTTGCGGCGGAGTTTGAGATGAAGGACATCGGCTCGATGCATTACTTTTTGGGTTTGGAGGTGTGGCAGGAGGAGGGGCATTTCTTCCTGGGACAGGGGAAGTATATTGTGGACATCCTTGGCAGATTCCACATGGAGGATTGTAGACCCATGTCGACACCGATGATCACCAACTGGAAGAAGCTTCATGCTTCGGATTTCGAGTTGGTGGATCCCACATTGTACAGACAGCTGATTGGTTCCTTGATGTATTTGGTCAACATTAGACCAGATATTTGTTTTGCAGTCAACACGATGAGTCAGTTTATGTGTGAGCCTAGGAAGGTTCATTGGGTGGCTGCAAAACACATTTTGCGGTACTTGCAGGGGACAGTGGATTATGGTTTGGACTACAGGCAGGGGGATGGAGTGAGATTGGCAGGTTATACTGATTCTGATTGGGCAGGTTGTGCTTCTGATAGGAAGATCACTTCAGGGTGTTGTTTTGGGTTGGGTTCGGCAGTTGTGTCATGGTTCAGCGGAAAGCAGCAGTCAGTAGCATTGAGTTCAGCGGAAGCAGAGTATATGGCATCCAGTCTAGCTAGTTGTGAGGCCATCTAACTTCGCAAGATGTTGTTTGGCTTATTTGGTCAGCCGCTGAGACCTTCAATGATTTACTGTGATAATCAGAGTTGCATTAAACTCACGAAGAATCCAGTATTTCATGACAGGTCAAAGCATATCGGGATCAAATATCATTTCATCAGAGACTATGTTCAGAAAGGAGTTGTGAAGCTTGAGTATATTCCCACTGATGAGCAGGTTGCAGATATTCTTACCAAAGCCTTACCACAGGGCAAGCATGTCTACTTCAGAGACAAGATGGGTGTGGTGAGGAACACCTTCCTCGGTAAGAGGGAGTGTTGAAATTTGGTACCGGAGGACATGTGGTTCCCTAAGGCTTTGATCTTTGGCCTAGGGAAAAGTGTCCAAAAGAATTTAATTTTTCTCCTAAAGTGACTTTATAATTTTTATAAAGTCAAATCTAATTTAAAAGTGACTTTATGTGATAAAGTTACTAAAGTCTAATTTTAAAGTCACTTTAATAAAGTCAATGTAAAATTAGAAAGGAAAAGTGACTTTGGAAATAAATGACTAAGTGGTTCTTTATTAAAGTGGGGTGAATTAAAAAATAGAAAGTGAGATTTAAATGAGCATTTAATCTCAGCCCTAGATCTCAATCTATTTCAGCGATTGGATTTAGGGATTCCCCAAAAGTCACTTAGGGTTACGGTAAAGGAGGAAAAGGAGGAAAAGGTCATTCATTCTTTTATGAGCAGATTGAGAGAAGGAGAGCAAGAGAGCAAGGAAGATTTCTGGGCAGTGAGGAGAAGGAGACAGCAGCTTGGCACACATTCCAAGGCAGCATTTCAGCGAGACCGTACAGCTGAGTTAGCACAGTGAAAGGCAGATTTTCTGGGCACAATTTTCGAGAAAGGGAGGCCGTACAGCAAGGTCGTACAGCAAGTTTGGCATAGAAATCGAGGCAGCAGAAGGCTGGTTTAGTTGGCACGAATTTCGAGGCAGGCCGTACAACAAGTGGATGTCCTCTTGCACGGAAATCGAGGCTGATTCCGTATAGCAAAGTTCTGCTGTGTTTTTGGCACAAAAATCGAGATTTTGGACAGCAGCATTTATCGCTGTTTGCACAGATTTTGAGGAGGCCATACAGCTGCATTTATTGCAGATTTCTGGGCACGAAAATCGAGGAGGATGTACAGCATTTATTGCTGTTCTGTTTTTGCTATTTGCACATTTTCCGAGGCGGTGGTTAAGCACGGAAAAAGAGATAAGTTGTAAAGTCTGTTCGCTGATTTTTTGCTGAATATTTCTCTCACTGTAAAAAGCATTTTCCAAAAATAAGGAGCTTTCGAACTGGTTTTCCCCAAGAGTTGTAGGGGGTTTTTCCAGGGTCACATTGACCAAAAATCACTGTGTTTAAATGTGTTGAATGGCTGTTTGCATCTGCTGATTTTTATTTCTGTATTTTCAGCATTCTGTAATTTTTTCCAGAATTTGTGTTTTCAGCAAAATTTATTTTCCAGCTTGTTAAATGTATGGATATGGGAAAAGGCATTTAACTATTTTGGAGTAATAAGGTGAAACTGAAAACCGAGGTGGGAAATCAGAAATTTCTACAAAATAAAGGTAATGCCATGGCCCATACATTCTTGGATATTTTTTGTTGAACTCAACGACGTATTTTGTACCTAATGCTTCAAACTTGACTTTGCTAGAGCTGATCATTGTATATCAGACACAATGCATCTGTTAATATAATACTAGGCATAAATCAAACTTCCAAAATCTGGGCCTATGGCTAAACTGGAAGGTTGTGTTTTTTTGTGATAAAAAGGAAAATAAGGAAATGAAGGCAATGGCTGAATAACAAGGAACATGCTATTCATTTCATTCAAATACACTTCTTCTGGTTGGAATACAATTTTGATTTCCATTCCTAGAGTTTGGAAGGGCTTGGCAGAAGAACAATTACAACGTAGAGAACCAAATACAACTAAAACGCCATCGGATATCAATATTCATTGCTAGACAAGGATTTATTGAATACTAAATAAAATTATCCATTCAGAAATTGTGACAAGGTGTACCTTGGTTTGGAAAAGCATCAACTATTCGCAGAATGTTCTCTCTTGATATTCCATCTTTTTGATACATCTGATGAACTATATTTATGAGGTCCTCATGTGTTGGCTGCCTAAATTCACAAAACTTGTGGATAAGCTGATATGCTATCAAAAATATTTATCCTTGTAGAAAATTAACAAAAGAAACAGTTTAATCATAGACAAACAAGAAGAGATTATATTGACTGAAAGTAAAATAAAAAGGTCCACATAAGAATCAACTAAGAGCAGTGCACGTCACTAAGCTTGAAATAAAAAACAGATTCATACAAATGGAAGACATTCCTACATGATTAGGTTGTGTATTTACTTGGATACTGAGTATATCCCAATTTCTTCATACCAATTCCTTTATTTTTATTAACTAGTACTTCAAATTGTAGGTGGCACTATATAATTGTCAAGACACATCTATGTTTAGTATTTACAATGTCATATAAGGATGACAACTTTACGCAACATTATTTGGGACAAATTACACTTATAAATAGGTTGTCATGATCATCTGTTAATAAAATGTGGCTGCTATGTTTGTCAGAAGTGTTCATTATTTTGATGTAAGAAACAAAGCATTTGAGGAGGTTGTGCTTAAACTAATCAAGGTGCATGGTTGTTTCAATGAGAAAGCAAGGAGGTTTATCTGAATCTAAGCAAGTAGAGTACTTGAAAAGGTCCCCTCTCCATATGTTGTTGTATAGGAAAATCACTAATGATAAGAGAGCAATGACAACTAAAATATGTAGTGATGCCGGTGTGTACATGCATATAGTGTCAAAGTGATCTTTGAGGAGTATGAGAATTATGACGACCATTAATTGAGGATGATGCAAAAAACACTTGTCTTAAGCATTATATTATGATATCAGTTAGCAAAGTTGACACATATGTTGATTTTGATAGCTTGGACAGGTGCTTCTGCATATGTTGGGTGTTAAGCATGCAGAAGATGTCCAAAAACATTTTTATGTACTTAGTTGAACAAGTGACTTTTATGATTTCTTTCCTAAGTTTAACTTAGGAAAAGCATATTAATTAATGAATCAATGTTGGCTACTAAGCTAAGTTTTTTAATGGGGAAAATGAGTTCACTAAAAGGTTGGGGGCAATGTTTTGAAAATCGCGATCGGGATTAAATCGGCGAGGGGAAAAAATCAGAAAAAGTCGTAAAAATCGGGAAAAAATCGGTAGATACAAAAATATTCTTTTTTTTTTCAATTTTTTTAATATTTAAAGCATTCACAGCATAAAATAAATGCATTGACACATAAATATGAAAAAAAAAACTAATATATAAGATGTGTAATATCATGTCTAGTGCTACATCACACATAAAACTGAATCATGTCCTGAATATTAAGTCCTGAGTCTCAAGAGTCAACTCAGCCTCAAAATATCAACAAAAAATATAACAATGTATCTCATATCATGAGTCATAATGTCATATACAAAGGAATGTCGATGCACCATATAACCTATGGTCCTATACTACTGATTTCCTCTACCCCTCTTGCGAGAAAATGTAACAACTTTCCCTCTAGATGAAGACGCTGGTGGGGCTGGCAATGGACTCTGTTGTGCTCTAGAAGTAGAACCTGAAGCATCAGAACGGGAACCTGAAGCACCAGGAGCTAAAGGAGGCAGACCACGTCCTCTACCGGTAGCAGGGGTAGGTGGTGTCACCTCCTCCTCCTGCTCCTCTTGCTGCTACTCCTCCTCCTCGTCCTCCTCCCCCTCCAATACCTCCTGCTCTATCCAATCAGGGGCTGACTCCATGACAGGCCTCTCAGCCTCAACCCTCCATTCAGCAGTGGTGTCAATTGCATCTAAAGATATGGCCTCCATATCAGGTGTCCTCTCAAGTTGTCTCACCCACAATCTAAGATTGTAGTAGACGTAAACCATGTCATTGAAGCACTGGGACTCCAACCTGTAAAATATATTATAAACAATAAATTAATAATAATAATAGAAAATTATTTAATGAATTCAAAAAATCAGTTGGAATATTTTAAGTTTTTAACTTGTTGCACCTTTTGGTGTGTATTTTTTCAAATACACTCTAGTTGCGCTCGCATTCTAAAGAGCTACATGTTTGGCTCAGTATTCTAATGGCAAGATTTTGGAGTTTTGGTAATCTGCCACCGTAACTTCTCCACCATGCATCTACAAGTTACAAGTTACAACAAATAAGATAAACTCATAAAGTTACAAACATAAGAAAATTTTTAAAATAATGAAAATCTTACCTGGCATTTTATGTAATATTCCTAATTAGCACTGCTAATTGGAATATTTCATTTTTGTATAGTTTTGCCGCCTTTAGTTAAAATAATAAATAAAGTGAGAAATAAGGGGGTCAACTCACTTTAATAAAATAAAGTGCTTTCCTAGTTGATGAACGTTGTGACTTAAAGGGGTGGCCTTGGGGGTCCACACGCACATGAGGGGAGGCCTCACGCTGACCCTAAGGTAACTGCGCAGGTCAAGGAGGGTGAAGGACGCAGTTAGGGTTTTTGGAGGGAGCTAGCACTATAAAAGGTGGGGTTTTCACTCCATTTGGCGTTGTTGATATGATATTGATATTGAGAGCTAGACTTCTGTCTACTTCAGCACGCCGGTTGTTTAGTCGGTCTACAGCACTGTTTAGTGCGAACTGAGTGTCTCCGGTCGGAGATCTCACCCTTGGCTCCGGGGGACTTCGAGTGCCTGCTCAAGCAAGGTTTTTCCTTCAGTTTCCGTTGGTGATTTGCAGTGGATTTCTGGTGGACGTTTTGCAGAGGAGTTGCCCCTTGAGTGACTGCGCAGTCTAGGAGAGAGGACGCAGTTCAGTTAGGGAGGACGCAGTCATTGTTGTGCAGCGTTGTTGTGAGGAGGGTTGGCTGTGGTTTCAGCGTTTTCCAGCATTGGGAGGTTGTTGTCTCAGCCGGAGGTTTTGCAGGAGAGTTGGGCCCTTTTCCCAGCGTTTTCTTGGGCTTCTGCGCTGTTCCTGGGAGAGACAGCGTTTTCTCTGGAGGGGGTTTGTTTGGTGGATTTTCGGAGGTGGATCATTTGCTTCACGATTTCTGGGTTTTGTCCGGAGGGTTGAGTTCAGCTAGCCTTCCAGTTTTCAGCTCATTCCGGTGTGGGGATCAGCCCCTAGTTCCAGTACATTGCAGCAGCAGTTTTCTACGGCAGTTTCTCCAGACAGCTAGGACGCAGTCTCTGTTGCAGCCATTTCTTATTCTGAGAGAGTCTCCACTTGCGTAGAGCAAGGATAGGTGCACTCATTCTGATTATCTTTGTACCCTATACATGTATTCTCAGATTAATAAAATGGCTTAGCGTTCTGGTATTTTATGTGCATTTGTTCCGTATTCCAGTTCCGGCATTTTGTTCTATATAGCTGCTTGTTTGTATTTCTGTGTATTATTGTTTATTTCTCGTTGGGGATATTACATTTTAGTAGTCCTATCCTGGACAGCCATGTCAAAGCTCAAGGTGCCACCTGCCATTCTGTACACCTCCATTTCTTTGGATATCTCTGCACGTTCTGATGAAGATGGCACCATCTTCTGAACACAAGTGAAAAAGCCATCCATGACCTCAGCATCAAATAGGAAACTTCATGAGTAATCAAATTCGAGGTTCAGGAAAACCCCTGCACCATGAATGGGACGATGGAGTGTGTTGTTCCATTGGTCATCAATCACTTCCCATAAAAGAAGTTGTTTCTGAAACCCCTCATCACCCTTATCATCATAGTAGCTGCGAACGACTTCTTTGACCTTGTCCATGGCCTCATACAAGTAGCCCATTGCAGGCTTCTCTCCATCAACCAATCTAAGAACTTTTACCAAAGGTTCAGTAACACTGCACACCTCTTGCACTCCCGCCCAGAAGCTTTCTTGATATGAAACCAACCTGCAAATGGCCTCTCCCTCTGGTTTGCGGCTGAAAGTCAAAGCACGCCACTCCTCTGAAAGAAACATTCTCTTCAAATCCCACATAGAATTCAAGAGGGATTGAAGAGATATGAAACTAGTGGCAAATCGTGTAATAGCAGGGCGCACCAACTCCTCCTTGTTGGTGAATGTTCTCATCAAATGAAGCACAGATGCATGATTATATATAAATTTTGTAATGCTCTTTGATGAGTCTACAATATCTTTGACAAAATCAATCTTTCCTATGTCCTCCAACATCAAATCAAGGCAATGTGCAGCGCAAGGTGTCCAAAATATTGTCGGATGCCTCTCCATAAGCATCTTACCAGCAGCAATATAGTTTGCAGCGTTGTCCGTTATGATTTGGACAACATTTTTGGGACCCACCTCCAGGATGAACCCATCCAATAAATCACATAATAACTGTGCATCTTTGACATGTGCAAATGTATCAATAGATTTCATAAACATTGTCCCCTTGTGACATCTGACCAAGAAGTTAATAAGGGTCCTACCCCTTTGATCAGTCCAACCATCTGACATCACAGTGCATCCTGTGACTTCCCATGATGCCCTTAACTCCTCCAATCTCTTGGTGCAGTCAGCTTTCTCATTTTGAAGAATGCGCCCTCAAAAGTCATCATATGAAGGGGCTTTGTATCCTGCGCCAACAACAGCAATAGCATCAATCGTAGCCTGACAAAATGGATTGTTCCTGGCAACAATGAAAGGAATATCACTCCAAAGAAACAGTTTGTCCAATAACCTATCAGCTTCTTCCTTCTCCTTTTTTTTAATAAGTGAGGAGATGGATGGCTGTGCACCGGGAGTGGTTCTAGGAACAAAATATGAGGAGGCATCTACGGGGTTGGTTGTAGAGGATGCTGATGCTAAAGAACCACTACCACTCTCATAGTCAACTCTAAACCCTGATATTTGACTCTTCTGCCTTGCTGAGTTTAGTTGTTTCTATTTCTTCCAATGATTTGCTGGCTCTTTTGATTGTTTCTGGATTGGTATTTGTGCAAGGGCCTACTTCATGTCCAGGAATTTGTGCCAGGTGGTATTTCAACCTGTATATCCCCCTTGTCATGTGTTGACCACATAACTTGCAGCTCAAGTTTGATCGGTCAAACCCCTGATCAGGTTCACCAAATTCCCATAAAGGATCCAATTTCCTTGGCATGTTTGTAAATTTGTTGAACTCTTGACTCTTGAATTTTACTGTAAGATGAACTTTGAACTTTGAAATTTGAAATTTGAACCTAGGGCACAAGAAAAATTGCAAGTTAAAAAATAAAATTAAAAAATTACAATTTTACATACAAAATTTTGATTTTTTCACAAAAAAAAACCCTCAACTCAATGCAAAAATAATGGGAAAAAATACATGTTGAAACTCAAGCAAAAATAATGGAAAGAAACTAGGAGCACAAGAAGAAATATAAAAAATAAATTTAACAACCAATTTTTTGCATTTTTGACCAAAATAAACCCTCTCCTCTCAATAAAACCAAAAAAAAAAAAAAACACAACCAAATGCAATAAAAAATGAAGAAAAATACATGGGTGATAAAAACCTATGGAAGAACAAGAAAAAAACAAAAAAAGGGTCAAATTTGATGCCCATACCTGGAAAAAACGCTTTGCCGAAGAAACTTGGTCCAAATTCGAATTTTGTTGGCTTGGCTTGCTAAAATCCTTCACTTTTTTTCACTCTTGCCCTTGTAGATCACCTATCCTCCTTAGCTCACCTTTAGTCCTTAGCTCTCATTAGCAAAATTCTCAATGCAGAAATGAGAACAAAAAAAATGAAAATCGCTACTTAAAACCGCGCTATTTTGAGGGCCCATGATTATTACCGTTCGACTCGCGATTCCAAAAAATCGCGATTTTTTGGCGATTTTTTCAACTTCTAAAAGTCGCCCAAAAAATCGCCGATAAAATCGTTTTCTCCAAAAAATCGTGATTTTTTCAATTTATCGCGATTTTCAAAACCTTGGTTGGGGGGTTGAAACCGTAGTAGCCTCAGCCCTCTGTTTTGTGCCTCCATCCTCCAAGCGGCTGGGGTTTTCATCTCTTGTTGTGATGTCGACATCATTTTTGTTATGGGTTCTCTGTGGAATGTGTTCGTTGTGGCTTTCCCTTCCTGCTCGAGTTTCATTGTGGTGCTTTGTTTCGTCAGGGTCCTCCTTTGTTGCCGTCGGTATTTTGGTCCAAACCTAGATGATACTCAAGGATTCGCTTAAATGTGTCGCCACTCTACTTCTTGTCGTCACGCTTTTCGTTTGATGCTCATGTATGCTCACAAGGATATTTCCATGGTTTTGTCTACTGGGCTTCGCTTCCTTGTTTGTATATGTTCGACAACCGGTTTCAAGCTATTTTTTTGGGATTTCTGCGAAGCCTGTCCCCAATTTCAAATTTTCTAGGGTTTTTTCTGCGAGCTGTTGTGCCTTTTTTGTATTTGTGGGACTATTATTAGTCTATTCGTTATTGGGAGTTTGTCCCTGTCTCTTTTGTAGGGTTTTCCTTTATGTTCCCTAGGGTTTGTCATTCTTGTGTGGAACCTAGGGTTTTAAAATGGTTGTCCTAAAATGGTCTTTAGGCTAGCACTTTTGGGTTTTATTTTGGCTAGTATTAACTATCTACATAGCATGTATCTGAATGTGATATCACAAATGCAAAATATAATTTCATTCTTCTTTGATGAATAAAACTATGCCTCACTTTCTACGAAAAAAAAACTAAGGTTTCTAATGAAAAATGAATTTAATTTATTTTAGTGATTTAGATCTAATCTCTATTGTTGATCTCAAGTGAGGCTTAGGATTTAATCCCAGCCACTCATCACTTTAGAGATTTTGACTTTGGGATTTGGCTTAATGAAAACTATAAAAGAGGCCTTAGGGAGAGGAGGAAGACATCCATTTTTGGGAGAGAGATTTTCTCAAGTGAGTGAGAGACTCAAGACTGAAGGGAAGTGCAATGTTTGCAGCTACAAATTCAAGTGGCACAAGTTTCGTATTTTGAGCACACAAGAGGAGGGTGTGTCACTATAATATTCCCAATTAGAAGACAACTAATTGGAATATTCATTTTTGTTAAATTTTTCCTTTCTAAAGTTCATCAGGAAATAAAGGGGTGAAGGAACCCATAACTCAACATTAGAATAAAAAACACTTTCCTAAAGTCATTGAGAAAAAATAATTAAAAGGCAAGGCGGGGTCCATGAGGCCAAGTGACAGCGCAAGAGAGGTGGCAGCTTGGACAGCGTACAGGCAGCGTACAGACACACAGTGCAGTGGTAGCATGGGGACAGGCAGCGAAGAGCAGTGTGTGGACAGCGTGGCAGAGGGGCAGCGCAACACTAGTGGACCCAAGGGAACGTTGGAGGCTCATTAGCATAAAAAGGGGATGAGGGAAGCCATTCTCATTCATTCATACATCTTCAGATTTTCTGTCTATCAAGACTAGGGCACGCTTAAGCTGTCTAGCTAAGTGTAATATCCCAAATGGGGATTAATAGTAATAAAAGTGCAAATAGACAAGTAACTACAACAAAAATGCAAACACCATTAAAACACACAAACTGGAGCCAAATTAACTACCGATCCATTTTATTAATATATTGGGAAAGAGTAAAATTGAGGTGCTAGAAAGTTTGCACCTGGGCTTGCTCAAGGCAGGCTTGAAAAACAACTCAAACCCAAGCAAAAACTCTGGTTGAAAGTGCCTTTGAGTGGCTCAGTATCTACGTTGCCTAGCCCACAAATGCTCCTACTGGCTGACTTTGGACTGCTGGTTGGGTTGCTTCCTCTACTCAAAAAATTCTGGGCTTTAACCACACACTCTACTCACCAAACCGACAAAAACCCGCAAAGGAATTGGCTAGATGTTGACCCCGGAATTTCTGCCCAATTTCCTCTAGATCCTCTAGCTGTTGGTTGCGTTAGTATCTCTGTTTGAAGCCTCAAACCTACCAAGAAAATTCGGCCACATAAATATTGGCGAATAACGTAGAAAGGGTTCGCCCAACGCTTGACTTCAGAATTTGGCCCTCTTAGGCTTGGCTCACTCTGCTACTGGGTAAATCGAACCTTTGGATGAATCTGCTGGAAAATGCCTCTGGAGAGCTACCAAAACCCCTGGTAGGAGGTGGCTAACCTCCCCTCCAAATCTCCTGTTGAAACTCCGCTGCTCTCCACACTCTCGGCGCCCACACCGAACTAAATTATGCAATCACTACACAATCTACTCTACCTCTGCGCAGTCCTGAAAGAGCTACGCTCTTCATGTTGTTTCTGCTATCTAATTCCCTCACCAAAATGTATAACTCCTCTCCTGAGCGGGCACTCGAAGTCCCCCGAGGTAGAGGTTGAGATCTCCGCTTGAAGATCGCGTGTGCTAAATAGCACTGCAGACTTGGCTCTCCAACGCAAACGTGCTTCAGTGAAAATGACCAAGAGAAATAAGATGAATGAATGAATGACCAAATGAGCCTTCCCTTCTTCATTTTATCCATTAAGGCCCAACATATGCCTTGGGTCCCACCTTGGCCTGCGCTTCCTCTCCTTGGCCAATCATGTCTTGCCTTCCTCTAGCCAATCCCACGCTGTCCTTTTCATGCCTCTTCTATGCTGCCACCTAAGGCCAACTCGACCCTACCACTAGAGCTGCAATTTTCCCTTAGGGACTTTAGGAAAAGACTTTATTTGGCCTAATTATTAATTGTGGGTCCCCTAACCACTTTATTTCCGCCTAACATTAGGATTTTCCAAAATTAATCAAATTTAGCATCCCAATTAGCTGACTACTAATTTGGGGATATTACCATCCTCCCCGCCAAAAAATGTTTGTCCTCAAGCAATGCCTGAACAAGCCTCCTCTCTAGTTGATGCTCCCCACTGTCACTGCAAAATGTGCCTGGGTCCCAGATGCGCCACTGAATCTTCCCTATCCTCCGCATTGCCCTGATATGAAGGGATCTCTCAATACTAGGATCCCAAGCCATCTTGTCCAACATGAAGCTCCACCTACTCCACTCACCATCCTGTCATGCTAATGAAGTCCCCCACTCCAATAGTGACTCACTAAAGCCTAATGGAAGATCTATATGATCTCCCCATGTAGTATACAGCTCACCCCTAGAGGTTATCGAGCTGTGTAGAGCTGTAATGCTCGGGTCCCCTGCTAATATCGTAGAGGTGCCACCATGTTGTCGCTGCGCCACTTTGACTATGAGATACCCCCCATTGTGCGCACACATTATCCCTCTCTCCTGCGGCCTTGTGGCGAAAAATCTGTTAAGGCAAAGCTCATCCTGCCCGAGCATCTTCATGATGTTGATATCTACCCCTCCACTGTCGATCATGACACTGAGCAACAACATGATAAGTTTGCCTCGCCATGCAATGGAGGTCTCAGTGCTCCCCCACGTGTCAAACCCAAGGTGGATTGGATCACCGTCTGGTTTGTCCCTACTCATCACAAAGTGGAGTGATCCACCTGCCCAACAGACCCCTGGATCCCCTAACCATACGTGGAGCTCACGACTCCCACTCCCCGCGGGATGTCGCTGCGTAGCACTGCTACTTGCGAGAACCCATTTGGCCCTCATCTATGACCCCTGTATGTATCCCCTGGGTGGACCCCAAGTATCAGGAGTCTGTCCCGCGCATGCATACCTCCCTTGCTCCTACCATACCATGTCGTGATACCCGCTATCCCAACTCTTGCTGATACACTTGGATACTACTCGGAGTCTGGGTACCCTCCTGTAGACAAAATCTACCATCCACTGTCCCTCAAATGTGAGCCCAAGGGTGGAACATATGCTACCTTGGAAATCAACCATGACATCCCTAAGCCTGGACCCGTCAACTCGTGCACCTACCAAGTGTCTCAACTGGAGAGTCTCCTCCCGGCTCACAACGCGCAGTATCTCATCCAACTGTCTAGGGTGAGCCTCCCATGCCCTGCTGCCTGAATGGAGAGGATCAAGGGGCACCAACCAAACACTCTACGATCATAAGCAACATTGGAGGATGATGGGTAGGTATGTCCCAAAGGGTGTGACCAAAAGTCTACTTGAATTTTCAAGAGTAATCCTCTAGATAACACTCTCTTTGCCTTGGATCTGCTAATAACACCCCTGTAGCCACGTCTTCGCTAAACGTGGTGTCTCCAGATGCTCAACAAGATCCTCATCGATCCTAGGTGAGTTGCATCCCATAGTACGCCTACTGCCCCTGTCCATGTGTCCCTTTGGAGGCAATGCTCCAAGAGCCCACTGCCCTGCATCATGTGTCACTACATACCACCAAGTATCACCGCACTCCTCGACCTACCACTGTATGTTGCAACCTGCCCCGTACACCAATGGATACCCCCGACAACAGCTATACCGTCCTGTACCATCATGTGTCCATCCTGTGTCACTGCACCTGTCACTCCCCACATGTACTCAATGCGATGGGAAGCACTCCTACTCCAAAACGCAGTCCAACATACTACAACACACCCCCATGCATCTCCATGCCCATCTACAGACCACTGCCCAACGATGGATGCTCCTACATGTCCCAAGGTGTGATGGCCTAAGGTTGTATACAATGTACATATGCGTCGGCCCATACTCAATCAGTACCATCACCTCCACTACAACATCACCATACTCTCCAATGAATGGATCTCCCTTCCAAATCCTCCCTGAGGGACCCAAGAAGTGAATCTCCCTAGGTACCAGTTGTGATGCCAATCTTTCTCTGCTCCTTTGTGTCCTCCGTGCCACACAAAAATGCGAATAATCCCCAGCTCCATACAAGGCACAAGTTGGTGGGCTACCGATGCCCCCTCCTCTGTCAAACTCCTGCCAGAGTATGTTGATCATCCCGTGATCCTGTGTACAATCCTCATACCAAGACAACTCAAGAAGTTTGTACCTAAATTTGTTGGACACTAGTCCTGGCTAAAACTCCCCTTGTGAATGTGTACGCTCAACTACTAGGTCAACTGTACCCTCCAGGTCGTAGTCAACCGGCATACTTGGGATGTGAAATTTTCAATCTGAAAATTATTACTGTAGTAATTGATTTATTTTGCCTACTTATTTGATAAGTTATTTACAGATGCTTCAGTAAATTTTGAAATAAACACAGTTTTAGTACTTCACTCTAACAAAAAACAGAAAAACAGAAATAACACACATAGCACAATAGAAACAACCATATGAACACAATTACTTTGGACAATTATCCCTGGAAAAACCCAATGCGAGAAAACCGGTGCAGCAGATGAGGGTTTGTATTTATCTTCAGCAGTTAAAAGATATTTTACAGAAGTCTTGATGAGCAAGATAAAAATAGCATACACTTGATGTGAATTTTCCACACCATGGATAAAATCCCGACACATGGGATGGCCTCCTAGCCCCTCTAAGTCATTCTGCATAGCTTCTCTGCGCAGTCAAGGGAGGGACTGTGTAACTCTGCATGGAGGGCCTGATCCTGCTGCCCAGCACTGCCTCCCCTTCAACCTTCTGCCTTCTGCTTCTTCTCTGTCTGTTGATCTCTCCCTCCTATCACTGCCTCATCCGCATTGCAGCTCCCTCTGTCACTGAAGACCACCCGTTCCTCTAATGGAAGGGGTTCTCGACCATCCCCATCTTCTCTCTGAAGTAAGTGAACTTAATATTACTTAGAGCCTTGGTGAGGATATCTGCCACCTGTTCCCCTGTAGGAGTGTACCTCAACTGCACTGCTCTCCATTGGACATAGTCCCTGACGAAGTGGCACCGAATGTCAATGTGTTTCGACTGGTGATGAAACACAGGTTTCTCAGAGAGCTTGATGCAACTCTGATTATCACACATAATCCCAGTCGGTTGCATCCTCTTCTTGCGTAGGTTCAAGAGTAACTTATGAAGCCATATGGCCTCGCACGAAGTTGTACTTACTACCATATACTCTACCTCGGCTGAACTTAGTGCGACGAACTTCTGTTTCCCACTGCACCAGGAGGTCATTCCTAATCCGAGACTGAAACAGTACCCACTGGTACTTTCCCGATCCACTGTGCGTACAGCCCAATCTGCATCTGTAAACCCACTCAACTTGACCTCATTGCCCTTGGTGTACTTCAATCTGTATTCGACTGTCCCTTTCAGATATCTGAGAACATGTTTGGCTGCTACCAGTGAGCCCTCCTTGGTTCCACCATGAACTGACTGAGGGTATTCACTGCATAACATATGTCTGGTTTAGTATTGACCAGATACATCAATGATTCGATGAGCTGCCTATACTAGGTGGGATCAGCCTCATCATCCTCTGTTGTGTCTATCTTCTTCCAATTTGTAATCATAGGCGTGGCCATGGGTCTACAGTCTTCCATCTAAAATCTCTTTAGGCTTTTTGTAGTGTATCTTCCTTGCCCCGGGAAGATTTCTCCCTTCTGCTGTCAGACCAAGCCAAGAAAATACTGCATCTGCCCCAGATCCTTCTGTAGCCAGATTCTCCTTGGAGTCCTTGATGAGCTTGGATGATCCAGTAAGAAACAGATCATCCACATATAATACCACGATTAATGGCTCATCCCCTACCCTCGGGTAGTAGAGATTGGGATTTGCGTCACTCTTGACGAACCCCAACTTCTACAAATAGCTATCAAATCGCCTATACCATGCTCTAGGGGCTTGTTCTAAACCGTACAAGGCTTTCTTAAGCCGGCAAACATGAGTCTTCTGCTCATGTGTCTCGAAGCCCTCCGGCTGTTCTATGTACACTTCCTCCTCTATCACACAATTCAAGAATGTTGTCTTGACATCCATCTAATGAATATCCCATCCCATATGCGTTTCCAGAGAGATGGCGGATCTGATAGAAGTGTAGCGTGCTACAGGGGCGAAGGTTTCCTCATAATCGATCCCTTCCTTTTGTGCGTACCCCTTAGCCACAAATCTGGCCTTGAACTTCTCTGTGTTGCCATCTACAACATACTTGATCTTGTAGATCCACCTTGATCCTACAGCTGATCTGTCCTGTGGTCTAGCGACTATTTCCCAGACATAGTTTGTCATGACAGAGCTATACTCTACCACCATGGCATCCACCCACACTTAATGTTGAGTTGCCTCCTGAAAGCTGGAGGGTTCTCCAACTTGAGCTACCAGGGCCTGGTATCTGTCAGGTCGCCTCTGTACCCTCTTCCCGTCTCCAGGGGCTCATACTGCCAATCAGAGCCATGGGGGATTCAGGTTGGAGTTTATATAGTTTATGGCTCCTTACTTCAACTTTTGCCTTCTTGCTCCAGCTAGGATGTTTGACATAGACTTTGTTTCCAATAAAGTATACGTCATAACCCTTGTTCTGAAGCTGAGACACTGAGAGAAAATTCATTCCAACCCTGGTACATGAACGTTTGTGGCCCGAATCTTGTTGTCAACTTCTGTCTGAACTGTTATGGTACCTCTTCCAACGGGTGTAGACTTGGCCTTGTTTCCCATAGTAATCTGGAAGTTCATTTATTCTTCTTGGTAACTCGAAAAACATTCTCGAACCCCCATCATATGAGCAGATGCTCCACTGTCAATATACCAAACACTTGGAGGAGTCGTGCTTGACACACAAGCGAGATCCTCCTCTAGTTTGGATGCCAGCACTATCATGTCATGTTCCCTCTGCGTTTTTGCGTGCTCTAGCAGACTGCGTGAGTCCTTCTAACTGTGTGAACCCTTCCGAATGTCGGATCTTTCGTCCATAGCAGATCCCCCCTTTCTGTCTTTAGCCTTTTGCTCTGATGCCATGTGAAATTTTCAATATGAAAATTATTACTACACTAATTGATTTATTTCGCCTACTTATTTGATATGTTATTTACAGATTCTTCAGTAAATTTTGAAATAAACACAGATGCAGTACTTCACTCTAATAAAAAACAGAAGAACAGAAATAACACATATAGCACAATAGAAACAACCATATGAACACAGTTATTTTTGGACAATTGTCCCTGGAAAAACCCAATGAGGGAAAATCGGTGCAGCAGATGAGGGTTTGTATTTATCTTCAGCAATGAAAAGATCTTTTACAGAAGTCTTCGTGAGCAAGATAAAAATAGCATAAACCTGATGTGAATTTTCCAGACACCTGGATAAATTCCCGACACACGGGATGGCCTCCTAGCCCTCTGCGTCATTCTGTGTAGCTTCTCTGCGCAATCCAGGGAGGGACTGCGTAACTCTGCGTGGAGGACATGATGCTGCTACCGAGCACTGCCTCCCCTTCACCCTTCTGCCTTCTGCTTCTTCTTTCTTTGTTGATCTCTCTCTCCTTCTGTCTCTGCAACCCCGCCTCTACAAACTCACCCAATTAAATCGAATTCTCTTACTTCAGAATCGATTTCATTCGGGTACTGAGAATGTGCCCAGCTTGATTTCCAAATGACCCTTGAGCCTCTTCTTACAATCTTCTCGCTAATGAATCAACGACCAAGATTATATCTTTAATCAATGGCTCAGATTAAAAGATGACTTGATCTTCGTTTTCTAGAAGATTCACTCTCTTCTTTATTAATACCCTTTAATTATTTAATTTCCCTAAGTTTAGACATAGGGTCTGCATTAAAATAATTAATTATTTTAATAAAGCAAGATCCGAGTGGAATTTCCACAAATGATTTCTGGGTTCTCTGAATAACTGTTGTCCAAGCCTCTCCACCGAATTTGAGACTTGGAACACTTCCCGATGCTATAAATTCAACACTCCCTCTTAGCGAGGAAAGTGTTCAAGCAAGATACCACTGTACTGCTCTGACTCTAGAACGTCTGCTGCGCTGATGATGTCCTCGCTTCTACCCCTCATCTCTGCGATGCTGTCGTCTGCATTGCTGCTTGTAACACTGTCTCTGTCACTGCCTCATTCGTACTACAACTCCCTCCGTCTCTGAAGACCACTCGTTCCTTTGATGGAAGGGGTTCTCGACCATCCCCATCTTCTCTCTGAATTAAGTGAACTTAATATTACTTAGAGCCTTGGTGAGGATATCTGCCACCTGTTCCCCTGTAGGAGTGTACCTCAACTGCACTGCTCCCCATTGGACATAGTCCCTGATGAAGTGACACCGAATGTCAATGTGTTTCGACCGGTGATGTAACACAGGATTCTAAGAGAGCTTGATGCAACTCTGATTATCACACAAAATCCCGGTCGGTTCCATCCTCTTCTTGAGTAGGTTCAAGAGTAACTTACGAAGCCATATGGCTTCGCACGAAGCTGTGCTTGTTGCCATATACTCTATCTTGGCTGAACTTAGTGCGACGGACTTCTGTTTCCTACTGCACCAAGAGGTCATTCCTGATCCGAGACTGAAACATTACTCACTGATACTTTTCTGATCCACTGTTCTTCCAGCCCAATGTGCATTTATAAACCCACTCAGCTGGACCTCATTTCCCTTGGTGTACTTGAATCCATATTCGACTGTCCCTTTCAGATATCTGAGAACATGCTTGGTTGTTACCCAGTGAGCCCTCCTTGGTTCCACCATGAACAAACTGAGGGTATTCACTACATAACATATGTCTGGTCTAGTATTGACCAAATACATCAATGATCCGATGAGCTGCCTATACAAGGTGGGATTAGCCTCATCATTCTCTGTTTTCTCTATATTCTTCCAGTTTGTAATCATAGGCGTTGCCATGGGTCTACAATTTTCCATATGAAATCTCTTCAGGATTTCTATAGTGTATCTTCCTTGCGCCAAGAAGATTTCTCCCTTCTGCTGCCAGACCTCCAAGCCAAGAAAATAGTGCATCTACCCCAGATCCTTCATGTCGAATTTCGTAGCAAAATTCTCCTTGCAGTCCTTGATGAGCTTGGATGATCCAGTAAGAAACAGATCATCCACATATAATCCCAGGATTAATAGCTCATCCCCGACCCTCAGGTAGGAGAGATTGGGATCTGTATCACTCTTGAGGAACCCCAACTTCTGCAAATAGCTATCAATTCGCCCATACCATGCTCCGGGGGCTTGTTTTAAACCGTACAAGGCTTTCTTAAGCCTGCAAACATGAATCTGTTGTTCATGTGTCTCGAAGCCCTCTTGTTGTTCTATGTACACTTCCTCCTCCATCACCCCATTCAAGAATATTGTCTTGACATCTGTAATGACCCAACTTGAGTTATATGGAACATAGAAATATTAGCATGCATATGAGACCTGCATATGATAGCTACATATGCATGTATCACATGTACTGCACTAGTACATGCACTAATCAATTATAAAAAAATCTCAGTATAGGGTAATGAATGAATTATTGAAATATTGAGTAAATACCTAAATATAATGAATGTAGTGTGAGGTAAAAGTTATACCTACCACTATCATAATATAACTAATATTTTGTTCAAAGGAAAGTAAAAGCATTGACTTATGCAAATAAACTATGATATTTTAATAAAATCCAAGATATTTACTAAATAAAGATATTTAATAAAAAATCCAAGATATTTCAGGGATCCAAGATATTTATTAAATAATGATATTTAATAAATCCAAGATATTTTAGGAATCCAAGATATTTATGAAATAATAATATTTTAATATAAACTCTAATATATTTTAAAAAGAAGATATTTGACTAAGATAATTTAAAAGAAGATATTTTAATAAATATCTTGAAAAGATATTTGACTAAGATATTTATTAAAGGAGGATATTTTAATAAATACCTTGAAAGGGGATTTGTGTATAAAAGGAGAAGTGGGGGAAACTTGATGGACATGGGTAGTGAGGTGGGAAAACTGACCTGGATGTTGGCAGAGGAGTTCTAATTGTGGGAGACATGAGTAGTGAGTTCTAATAGAGTCATGGAGTGATCTCGATTGTTATTGAAGTTTTGGGCACAGGGGCCAGAAGACTTGTCTTCTGGATCTGGGGACCGGAGAGGTTGACCCCAGATAGGCTGGGAGGAAAATGGTGGTTTGGTAACGGAAGCAAGAGCCATGACGGGCCTGGAAAAACTTCAAACACGGTTCCAGGTAAGTATTAAATAGTCAATTGATATATATTATGCTTCAAAAAAATCCCACTCTGGATTAAGTAGTATAAATTTTGTTAATGATTGTTAATTGTTGAAATTTTGGTCCTTACAACATCCATCTGGTGAATCTCCCATCCCATCTGCGGTGCCAGAGAGATGACAGATTTGATAGAAGTGTAGCGTGCTATAGGGGTGAAGGTTTCCTCATAATCAATCCCTTCCTTTTGTGTGTACCCCTAAGCCACAAATCTGGCCTTGAACCTCTCTATGTTGTTGTCTGCAGCATACTTGATCTTGTAGATCCACCTTCATCCTAAAACTAATATTTCCTGTGGTCTAGGGACTACTTCCTAGACATCTTTGTCATGATGGATCTATACTCATGTCATGTTCCCGTTGCGTTTTTGCATGCTCTGGGAGACTGCGTGAGTCCTTTTGACTACATGAACCCTTCTGAATGTACGATCTTTGGTCCATAGCAGATCCCCCCTTTCTGTCTTTAGCCTTTTGCTCTGATACCATGTGAAATTTTCAATCTGAAAATTATTACTGCAATAATTGATTTATTTCGCCTACTTATTTGATAAGTTATTTACAGATGCTTCAGTAAATTTTGAAATAAAGACAGCTACAGTACTTCACTCTAATAAAAAATGGAAGAACATAAATAACACATATAACACAATAGAAACAACCATATGAACACAGTTATTTTTGGACAATTGTCACCGAAAAACCCAATGCAGGAAAACCGATGCAGCAGATGAGGGTTTGTATTTATCTTCAGCAGTGCAAAGATCTTTTATAGAACTCTTGGTGAGCAAGATAAAAATAGCATACAACTGATGTGAATTTTCCAGAGACCCTAGATAAATTCCAGACACACGGGATGGCCTCCTAGCCCCTCTGCGTCATTATACGTAGCTTCTCTGCACAATCCAGGGAAGGACTGCGTAACTCTGCGTGGAGGACCTGATGCTGCTGCCCAACACTACCTCCCCTTCACCCTTTTGCCTTACGCTTCTTCTCTGTCTGCTGATCTCTCCCTCCTTCTGTTTCTGCAACCTCGCCTCTACAAACTCACCCACTGAAATCGAATTCTCTTACTTCAGAATCGATTTCCTTCGAGTACTGAGAATATGCCCGACTTGATTTCCAAATGACCCTCAAGCCTCTTCTTATAATCTTCTCATTGATGAATCAATGGCCAAGATTATATCTTTAATCAATGGCTCATATTAAAAGATGACTTGATCTCCGTTTTCTAGAAGATTCACACTCTGCTTTATTAAGACCCTTTAATTATTTAATTTCCCTAAGTTTAGACTTAGGGTCTGAATTAAAATAATTAATTATTTTAATAAATCAAGATCCGAGCGGAATTTCCACAAACGATTTCTGGGTACTCTAAATAACTGTTTTCCAAGCCTCTCCACCAAATTTGAGACTTGGAACACTTCCCTATGCTATAAAATCAACACTCCCTCTTAGCAAGGAAAGTGTTCAAGCAAGATACCACTGTATTGCTCTGACTCTAGAACATCTGTTGCAATGATGATGTCGTGGATGCTGCCCCTCATCTCTGCACTGCTGCTTGTGGCACTGTCGCTGTCACTGCCTCATCCGTACCGCAACTCCCTCTGTCTCTGAAGACCACCCGTTCCTCTAATGGAAGGGGTTCTCGACCATCCCCATCTTCTCTCTGAAGTAAGTGAACTTAATATTACTTAGAGCCTTGGTGAGGATATATGTCACTTGTTCCCCTGTAGCAATGTACCTCAACTGTAATGCTCCCTGTTGGACATAGTCCCTAATGAAGTGGCACCGAATGTTAGTGCGTTTCGACCGGTCATGAAACACAGGATTCTCAGAGAGCTTGATGCAACTCTGATTATCACACATAATCCCGGTCGGTTCCATCCTCTTTTTTAGTAGGTTCAAGAGTGACTTACGAAGCCATATGGCCTCGCACGAAGTTGTGCTTCCTGCCATATACTCTGGCCTCGACTGAACTTAGTGCGACGGAATTCTGTTTCCTACTGCACCAGGAGGTCATTCCTAATCCGAGACTAAAACAATACCCACTGGTACTTTTCCGATCCACTATGCTTCCAGCCCAATCTACATCTATAAACCCACTCAACTGGACCTTATTTCCCTTGGTGTACTTCAATCCATATTCGACTGTCCCTTTCAAATATCTGAGAACATGTTTGGATGCTGCCCAGTGAGCCCTCCTTGGTTCCACCATGAAGTGACTGAGGGTATTCACTCCATAAAATATGTTTGTTCTATTATTGACCAGATACATCAATGATCCGATGAGCTTCCTATACAAGGTGGGGTCAGCCTCATCATCATCTATTGTGTTTATCTTCTTCCAGTTTGTAATCATAGGCGTGGCCATGGGTCTACAGTCTTCCATCTGAAATCTCTACAGGATTTGTATAGTGTATCTTCCTTGCCCCAAGAAGATTTCTCCCTTCTGCTGCCAGACCCCCAACACAAGAAAATAGTGTATCTACCCCAGATCCTTCATGTCGAATTTCGTATCCAGATTCTCCTTGCAGTCCTTGATGAGCTTGGATGATCCAATAAGAAACAGATCATCCACATATCATACGAGGATTAACGGCTCATCCCCTACCCTCCGGTAGTAGAGATTGGGATTTGCGTCACTCTTGACGAACCCCAACTTCAGCAAATAGCTATCAATTCCCCATACCATGCTCCGGGGGCTTGTTTTAAACCGTACAAGGCTTTATTAAGCCTTCAAACATGAGTCTTCTGCTCATGTGTCTCGAAGCCCTCTGGCTATTCTATGTATACCTCCTCCTCTATCACCCCATTCAAGAATATTGTCTTGACATCCATCTGGTGAATCTCCCATCCCATTTGCGCTGCTAGAGAGATGACGGATCTGATAGTAGTGTAGCGTGCTACAGGGGCGAAGGTTTACTCATAATCGATCCCTTCCTTTTGTGCGTACCCCTTAGCCACAAATCTGGCCTTGAACTTCTCTATGCTGCCATCTGCAGCATACTTGATCTTGTAGATCCATCTTGATCCTACAACTGATTTGACTTGTGATTTAGGGACTAATTCCCAGACATCGTTTGTCATGATGGAGCTATACTCTTCCACCATGGCATCCACCCACACGTGATGCTGAGCTACCTCCTGAAAGCTGGAGAGTTCTCCAACCTGAGCTACCAGGGCCTGGTATCTGTCAGGTTGCCTCCATACCCTCTTCCCTTCTCTAGGGGCTCCAACAAATTCTTCTGCATCCTTTAGAATTTGTTGAAGTTCTCTGCTCGATCTTCTGTTGGTGGTGGGTGGTCTTACCTGCTCTCCTACCTGCTCTTCTTTGGAGGAACTCTCCTAAGAATCCTTGTGCTGTGGAGAGGCACTTGACCCATCCTCTATAAGCAGTTGATGTTGTACTAATGGATCCTCCTCAATATTCATATCTGTAGCTATTTCTCGATATTTCCTGAAGGCTCTCTCCTCCATGAATTTCACGTCCTGCCTCACTACAATTTTCCTATTTTCTGGAATATAGATGCGATATGCTTTCGCATTTTCACTATAACCCACAAGATAACCCTTTTCTATATTCTGATTCAACTTCTTCCTCTGCTCATCTGGAACGTGGCAGTACACCATTCTGCCAAATATCCTAATATGGCTCACCTCCGGCTTGCTGCCTCTGAACACACTCTTAGGATTTACCTTCCCCAATGCTCTATGGGGTACTTTGTTCTGCATATACACAGCTGTATTGTAGGGTTTTGCCCACAAAAATTTGGGCATATCTTGGTCATATAGCATTGCCCTTACAGCTTCTACAATGGTCCGGTTCTTCCTTTCTGCAACTCCATTCTGCTCTGGATTGTATGGAGCTGTCCATTCTCTCTTGATGCCTTCCTTTGCGTAGAAACTGGTGAAGTCTTTATCGATATACTCTCCACCATTATCTGACCGCAACTTCTTGATCTTCTTTCCTGTTGCATTTCCTACCAATACTTTGAACTCTTTGAAACATTCAAAGACTTCATCTTTGGTTTTGAGAAAATAGATCCAAGTCTTTCTGGAATGATCATCAATAAAGGTAGCAAAATACTTTGCACCACTGAGAGCAGTTGTGGAAATTGGACCGCAAATATTTGATTGTATCAACTCCAATATGCTCTTCGCCCTGATTTTGCTTCTTGGAAATGCTGCTTTAGCATACTTCCCTAGTACACACCCCCTGCAGATTTCATCTCTCCTTGTGTTGAGTTCAGGGGCTCCTATGATAGTTTTCTTGAGAATTTTCAAGGCTCCATGATGTAGATGCCATATCCTTTTGTGCCATAATTCATTCAGATCCCTTTCTTCCATATTGCCAATCAGAGCCATGGGGGATTCAAGCTAGAGCTTATATAGTTTATGGCTCCTTACTCCAATTTGTGCCTTCTTGCTCCAGCTAGGATGTTTGACATAAACTTTGTTTCCAATAAAGTATACGTCATAACCCTTGTTTTGAAGCTGAGACACTGAGAGCAAATTCATTCCCAGCCCTAGTACATGTAGAACATTTGTGGCCCAAATTTTGTTGACAGCTTCTATCTGAAATGTTATGGTACCTCTTCCAACGGGGGAACACTTGGCCGTTATAGTAAGCTGGAAGTTCATCTGTTCTTCTTGGTAGCTTGGAAAACATTCTCGAACCCCCATCATATGAGTCGATGCTCCATTGTCAATATACCAAGCACTTGGAGGAGTCGTGCTTGACACACAAGCGAGATCCTCCTCTAGTCTGGATGCTAGCACCGTCATGTCATGTTCCCTCTACGTTTTTGCGTGCTCTGGGAGACTGCGTGAACCCTTCCGAATGTCGGATCTTTGGTCCATAGCAGATCCTCCCTTTCTGTCTTTAGCCTTTTTCTCTAATACCATGTGAAATTTTCAATCTGAAAATTATCACTGCAGTAATTGATTTATTTTTCCTACTTATTTGATAAGTAATTTACAGATGCTTTAGTAAATTTTGAAATAAACACAGTTGCAGTACTTCACTATAATAAAAAACAAAAGAACATAAATAACACATATAGCACAATAGAAACAACCATATGAACACAATTATTTTTGGACAATTGTCCTCGGAAAAACCCAATGCGGGAAAACCATTGCAGCAGATGAGGGTTTGTATTTATCTTCAACAGTGAAAAGATATTTTACAGAAGTCTTGGTGAGCAAGATAAAAATAGCATACACCTGATGTGAATTTTCCAGACACCCTGGATAAATTCCCAACACACGGGATGGCCTCCTAGCCCCTCTGCATCATTCTGTGTAGCTTCTCTGCGCAGTCTAGTGAGGGACTACGTAACTCTGCGTGGAAGGCCTGATGTTGTTGCCCAACACTGCCTTCCCTTCACCCTTCTGCCTTTTTCTTCTTCTCTATCTGCTGATCTCTCCCTCCTTCTGTCTCTGCAACCCCGCCTCTACAAACTCACCCACTGAAATCGAATTCTCTTACTTCAAAATTGATTTCCTTCGGGTCCTAAGAATGTGCCCGGCTTGATTTCCAAATGACCCTCAAGCCTCTTTTTATAATCTTCTCACTGATGAATCAACGGCCAAGATTATCTCTTTAATCATTAGCTCAGATTAAAAGATGACTTGATCTTCATTTTCTAGAAGATTCACACTCTGCTTTATTAATACCCTTTAATTATTTAATTTCCCTATGTTTAGACATAGCGGCTGCATTAAAATAATTAATTATTTTAATAAAGCAAGATCTGAGTGGAATTTCCACAAACGATTTATGAGTTCTCTCAATAACTGTTGTCCAATCTTCTCCACCAAATTTGAGACTTCGAAAACTTCTCGATGCTATAAAATTAACATGGGAAGTGATGAGTAGTCTCGCCCAGATCCCAATGCCAGGCTGGGCTTCTAGTAACCCTAGTGCCTGGAAGCTCCTGCTAAGCTACACCTCGGTGCATCACCATCTCCATAACCCACTCCACTGTGTACCAACTCAAAATCTCTCTCCATCCAACCCCAAGAGAGGGATCGAATGCGTGAACTGCAGCATGTGGAGAAACCCTAACATGCAGATGTTGCACCCTGTGCAACTCAGGTCGTCTCATCCCGCTATCCAAGTCAACGCATGAGATCTGACTAGGTAGCTCCGTCTCTCTCTCTCCAATGACCAAAGGTGACTCAACCGTGCTGCTAGCCCCATCTATGTATGCCTGAAGGGGGCTGCTCCGACGCTCCAATGTGCCCTCTAGTTGTACCATAAGTTGCTCCGACTGAATCATCATGAGTGACTCATCATCCTAAATATCTCCCATAGAGTCCCCTGATACCACATGCACACTGGAATACGAAACCAACCTACTGTCATCAACTCTGCATGACTGCTCATGCTCCCCAAAAGCATCCTCATATGACCCCTTGGACTCATCCAAATAAGAGTTCTCATCCTGACATTCAGAAGAAATGTCCTTTTGCTCTACCTTTGTATCTCTTAGTGCCTCATCAAAGGTGGATACATCTCCTAGAACCTCACCCATCTGCTGCTTACAGTTGTCACCCAAAAACTCAGACACGACTCCGGTCATCACCTCAATGGATGGCTCTACTGGGGTAGGCTCTACTCTCTCCACTAACATGTCAACCGACGCAGTCAAGGAAGTCTCCAACAAGGGTGAGTCCTGCGTCACACTAGGTGTATCTATGAGCTCCCCACAATCTTGTGTGCCCTCATCCTCCAAATGCGACGTAGCCATTTTGTTGGCTTCCCTCTCTGTTATTTGGTCAAGCTGGAAAGAGGTATCCAACTTTTCCACCTGATCCCGAGTCGTGCAATCAGTGGATCCATCATACGTGGAAAATGGTGTCCTCCCAATGGTACACTGCAACTTTGAACTCTGCGTGATAGACCCCCCACTGTTCCTTCCTTCTTCATCCCGCCTGAGCTAGCAGTAATCTCTAAAGGAAAAAGCCGCTCTGAAGTTTTCCTCCATGGACTGCCATTCTCGGAAATAATCTCCCATTGGTATATTATCATGCCGCCTATCTTGCTCACTCGATATTGGAGGTAAGAATGTAGGCATCGTGATCCTGGTTGGCCTACAAAAGGTTGGCAGGTGAGTGGCTGGTAAAGGGTGGTCATACTGTTATGAGACCCGTGAAGCCTCCCCAATTAAGAACTCGTGATGGATGCTCTTATCCCTATTCTCTTGCTTGAGTCCTTCCAACATTCCCTTATGTTCTTTGGCTAAATCATTTAGGGCCTTTAAGATGCTACCAAATATTGATTCTCCTTTGCTCCTTGACTCCCCCATATTTGCCACCTCTACAGCCTACCCTCCTTGTTCATAGGAAAAGATCCCCATGGCTAATCCAAGAACGAAGATTTGATACCACTGTAATATCCCAAATGGGGATTAATAGTAATAAAAGTGCAAATAGACAAGTAACTACAGCAAAAATGCAAACACCATTAAAACACACAAAATAGAGCCAAATTCACTATCGAACCATTTTATTAATATATTGGGAAAGAGTACAATGAGGTGCTGGAAAGTTTGCACCTGGGCCTGCTCAAGGCAGGCTTGAAGAACAACTCAAATCCAAGAAAAAACTTTGGCTGAAAGTGCCTCTGCGTGGCTCAGTCTCTGCGCTGCCTAGCCCAGAAATGCTACTGCTGGCTGACTTCAGACTATTGGTTGGGCTTCTTCCTCTGCTCAAAAAATTCCTGGCTTTTAGCCGCAGACTTGTTATCGCTTGCCGCCTACACCTACCTACAAGTTAGCGGGAAAAGCCTTTAACCCCATAAGGTGTGGTTGGTGACAAGGAACTCAGAGAAGGGGCTGTCACACTAATCTCGACTCTCTCCGTTTAAGCTATCTCCTAAGTTAGCTATGGGGGGTAGTCCCTAATAGAAAAACGAAGTTAAAGATTTTGATTTTTTAGGAGAATTGTTAGAGTGAAATTGGATTACTTTTAAAGATTTATGAGCATTTTATAAGAAGCTTTGCAATAATAATATCAAATCATTCAACCAATGCTTTTAAATAAAATACTCAAGAATAATTCTCAAAAGATGAGAACACAATAATCCTGAAATGGAAACAAAAGATGTCAGCACAAGATATTTGTAGGATAAAATGATTAAAGGATAACCAAATCTCAATATTTATACATATCTTGTCATGGTTCAAAACAACCAAAAAATTAGATGTTGAAGATGAAATTGAACTTTGCGAAATTAGAAAGTAAGCATCACACTACGTGCATGAGATTAACAACCATAAAAAGGGAAATGTGATGAACAGTGCTCTTGGTTCATTTTAGTTAAAATATCTCTACAACAAATTTTTCAATTCAACTCCTCAATCCCCAAACCTCACCCTTGCCCGAATTATGTGGATCTCACAGTGAGGAGTCAATAGGGGAGTTGAGGGTCCCTAGAGGTCTATACAACCAATGTAAATCAAGGTTGTCATCGATGTCAATGTGGCATTGACCAAGATGTCAATATTCTTGAGATGCCTGGTTTCGGATGATGTGCTTACTCTTGAATCTTGATGAAGAAGCCTAGAACCAGCATGATGTCAAGATGGCAAATATTCTTAAGGTGCCAAGTGTCAGTCATGTAACTCGGTAACCTAGAAGACTACACTTAATGATGTTATACGTGATGACACTTGATGAAGGTCTTTGATGATATGATATGTTGACATGGAGGACCATTTGATGACATGGACAATGATTGGTGACATGACATGAAGTGACTTGGAGATCCACTTAATTGGCATTCATGGAAATATCATTGATGGAAGTATATATACTTGATGGGCACTTACACGCTGACCGTCCATTTCTTCGTGGTGAACATTCTAGACACCAACGTGATATTGGGAGTGCAGTGGCTGCTCACGTTAAGCAAGGTCACCACGGACTGGGAGGCCTTGGAGATGGAGTGGGATGATAAGAAGACAGGGAAACACACGAGAATATGGAGCCATAGTATACCTTAGATAGTCTTAGCTCAGGATGAAGGCAGACTTCGAAGGAGATGCGGGGAGTGACGAGTGGGCTGCGTGCTTGAAGAAGCGAGTTCTACGGGCGGGCCGCTGTCCGAGAGGTGCAGACCATCCTTGACAAGTATGCTATGGTGTTTGGGGAGATACCACCAAGACAACCATCAGATCGGGGATTTGAGCACACTATTGAGTTGGAGCAGGGCATAGAGGCTATCATCACCATACCCTATAGGCACCCCAAGGCCTATCGGGACGAGATCGAGCGGGCTATTCAGGAGTTGCTAGCTCTTGGACACATTCGGCCTAGCACCAATCCTTTCGCTTCTTTAGTAGTTCTGGTGAAAAAGAACGACGACACATTGAGGATGTGCATTGACTACAGGGCCCTGAACAAGAAGACGATGAAGAACAGGTACCCTATCCCACGGATTGACGAGCTGATGGATGAGTTGAGAGGAGCACAGTTCTTCTCGAAGATTGACTTGAGATCCGGGTACCACCAGATTCGCATGAGGGAGCAGGACATTCCCAAGACCGCTTTCAGATGTCACTATGGCCATTTCGAGTTTTTGGTGATGCCCTTCGGGCTAACCAATGCACCGGCCACCTTCTAGTCGTGCATGAACCACATTTTCCGCAGTCATCTGAGGAAGTGTGTGTTGGTGTTCTTTGACGACATATTGATATATAGCAGGACCAGGGAGGAGCATCTTCAGCACATAGAGGCAGTATTGCGTATTTTCGAGGAGCAGCAGTTCTATGCTAATCTCTCCAACTGCGAATTCAGGTTGACTGAGATGCTCTATTTGGGGCACATCATCGGAGTGGACGGAGTGAGGGTCCACGAGGAGAAGATCAGGGCCATCAGCGATTGGCCAGAGCCGAAGAACGTGACGGAACTCCGAGGGTTTGTGGGTATCTGCACCTACTACAGGAAGTTCGTCAAGGGATTTTCCCAACTTGCTGCACCCCTTACAGATCTGACCAAAAAGGGGGCATTCAGTTGGACAGATACAACACAGAGGGCTTTTGACAGGCTCAAGGAGGTGATGAGCAACTGTCCGGTGTTAGCATTGCCAGACTTCACGCAGCTCTCTGTTTTGGAGTGTGACGCGTCGGGAGAGGGGATAGGCGTGGTTTTGATGCAGGGAGGCCACCCCATAACTTTTGAGAGCCGGAAGCTCTTACGACATGAGTGGTTGTATGCCATATACAACAAGGAGATGTTGGCCATCATGCATGCCTTGGCCAAATTCCGGCAGTACCTGGTGGGCAATAGGTTCAGGGTGAGGACAAACCACAACAACCTCAGATTTTTCTTAGAGCAGAAGAAGTTGCAGGAAAGGCAGCAGAAGTGGGTCAGTAAGATCCAGGCTTACGATTTTGACATCGAGTATGTCAAAGGGAAGAACAACGTGGTCGCTGATGCACTCTCATGCAGACCAGCTGCGTTGTCCCTGATGAGCATAGACACGGATTGGAGGGCTCGATTGTTGGTAGAGTACTCCAAGAACCGTTTTGCCTGTGAAATCTTGGATGGGTAGGTGACAGATGATAGGTACAGGGTGATGGATGAGATCATCTATTACAGGGACAGGATCTTCTTGACTGAGGGGTCTCAGCTCAAGAAGAAGATATTGCAAGCTTCTCATGATTCACCACTATCAGGCCATCAGGGGTTCACCAAAACCTATAGGGCCATCAGAGAGAGGTTCTCTTGGAAGGGCCTCAAGGAGGACATACTCCAGCATGTCAGGGAGTGCGAGGTTTGCCAGCGCAACAAAGGGGAGATGGACCATCCGGCAGGTTTATTGCAGCCCCTTCCCATACAAGAGGGGAAATGGAAAAGCATTTCCATGGACTTCATCACAGGGTTGCCCACGGTGCAGGGCAAGGACTGCATATTCGTAGTCGTTGATCGACTGACGAAATATGCTCACTTCTTTGCTATATCCGCACATTACACAGCAGCACAGGTGGCGGAGCTATTCTTTCGGGACATTTTCAAGTTGCATGGTCTCCCAAAGACCATCATCAGTGACAGGGACAACCGCTTCATGGGTGGATTTTGGGAGGAGCTCTTTCACTTGGTGGGCACAGAGTGGGCAGCAGCGGGCCTGGTTGAAGTGGCTGCACTTAGGGGAGTACTGCTACAACAACACTCATCACATGTCTATCGGTATGTCTCCATTTTATGCATTGTACGGATACCATGCTCTATCTTTTGTTGACATGATGTTTGGTGCCAGCAAGGCTCCTAGAGCCAAGGATTGGATCCAAGAGAGTCAGGACATCCTCCGAGCTCTCAAGGACAACATGGCTATAGCATAGAACCCACAGAAGCTGTACACAGATAGGGGCCGGGTAGAGAGGCATTTTGATGTAGGGGATTTGGTCTACCTTCGCTTGCAGCTGTACCAGCAGTCCACGCTGAAGCAGAAGGGGGCTGAGAAGCTCAAGCCATGCTTCTACAACCCATACAAGGTGATATGCAAAGTAGGGCAGGTTGCTTATGAGCTGGAGCTGCCCCAGGGCAGCAAGATTCATAATATTTTTCACGTATCATGCTTGAAGAAGGCACTAGGACAGCAGGTGACCGTGACAGAGGAGCTTCCACCTACAGATGATGAGGGGCACTTGGTGTTGCAGCCGGAGACCATTATTGACACCAGGGAGAGACAGTTGAGGAGCAGGACAGTCCGAGAGTTCCTAGTGAGGTGGAGGAATTTGCCGAATGAGGATGCCACTTGGGAGGGTGAGCAGATCTTACAGCATCCATCATTACAGTTGCTTGAGGACAAGCAATGTTTTGCCGGGGGACACTGTAATATTCCCAATTAGCTATAACTAATTGGAAATATTAATTTTGATCAATTTTGCCTTATATAATTAAAATATAAATAAAGTGGTAGTGTGACTCACTTAGGATAAAGCACACTCCTTAAAGTCCCCTAGGAAATACAACGTATGGTCAAGGTGGGCCAAAGAAGGCCAAGAGACAACGTAGGGAGGGGGACACACTTGGACAGCGTGGGCCCAACCAGCGCAGATGAGTTGGCAGCGTGGGCCAAAGAGGGACAACATTAGCATGGTGGGGCCAAGGAGAGAGGGAGGCTCACCCAAGATAAATAGAGGAGAGGTCACCTCATTTCTCTCATTGTTGATTATGCATTTTGGAGATTGTCTCTAGACATTAAGCACGCTTGCTATTTAGCTAGTCTGCACGTACTGTTCAGTACACCGGGGGTCTCTGTGCAAAGATCCCAACCTCAGCCCCGGGAGACTTCGAGTGCTTGCTCAGGTGAGGAGTCCTACCGTATTTTGCAGGGGGAGATCAGAGCTTCAGTCATTGAGGAGCATTCCTTGGAGGGACAGCACAGTCTTGCAGAGGGAGGACACAGTTCTAGTTGGGGAGAGTTCCGGATTGAGGTGATTTGGGTGGATTCAGACTGGAGGATTAGGGAAGGGATCAGCCCTTACCTATTGGAGACATTTTGCAGAGGGAGAGGCCATATTTTGCAGTTTTGCCTTCAGGATCAGCGTTTTCCCTTGAGGGATAGCGTAGTGCCCAAAGGAGGTATTTTCCGGGGTTAGACATTCTCGAAAAGATCTCTGGGCTTTTCTGGGTATTGGGAGAGGAGGCCATTCCTAGAGTTTCAGCATTTTCCGAGTTGGGGAACAGCCCCAAAGAGTCATTTCATTCCAGCAATTGCAACAACACAGCAGCATTTTCCAGCAGCTTGGAGATTACGCAGTTGATAGAGGGAGCCGCCATTCCATACATTGTTCTAAGAGTATTTCTACACTTGCCCTGAGAAAGTCGAGGTGCTATCATTCTGATCACCTTTGTACTTTCCTTATTTCTCAATATTAATAAAATGGCTCAGCGTTCTCCATATTGTGTATTTTGTCTCATGATTTGTCTTTAGTTGCTGTGTACCTTGTTTGTGTGCTTTATATTACTGTTTATTTCCCTTCGGGATATTACAGTGGTATCAGAGTTCATAGACCTGGCTCAGCCTGTGGGGCAAAGTTGTCTATGACACCGGGCGAGAAGCCGTATATCTGCTACAGGGGTAGGAAGTACCGTGACCGAGAGCGTAGGTTGCAGATCACCTACGGAGAGGGGGACTGCACTCCAGTAGTGGACGCAGAGCAGGAGGAACCGATGGCAGAGGAGAAAGACGGAGTTTGCGGACATACTCATCAAGTCAGTACAGGATCTGTCTAGGCGGATAAAGGAGATGGGGCAGAGATTCACAGCAGCAGAGTCCAGACAGCGTGAAACCCCGGGGGGTTTCCACATTGGAGAGGGATCGGGTACGTCCCATCATTTGTAGGGGGGCACTATGCAGCACAGCATGTGGCATCCCATACACCCCCACGCTCCACGATGCTCACTTTCCTGGCAACAGATACAGGGGTGGGAGTGTAGCAGGAGCAGGAGCCAGCCCACATGGGTGACTACTTTGCTGAGTACCAAGCCTATGGACAGGAGTTTAGAGATGCGCTCACATTTCACGATTTTGTCTTGCTCAAGCGGGACAGGAGTTCAGAGATGCGCTCACATTTCATGATTTTGTCTTGCTCAAGCGAGATAGTAGACCCCGCCATCAGCACAACGGGAACAGAAATTATCAGGACAAAGATCTGCATCGTATTGTGGGCAGGTTTCACTTGCCAACTTTTGATGGTTCGGCAAATAGTTCGGCAAAGGCATGGGTAGAGAAGCTGGATATATATTTCCAGCTCAACCAGATGGGCTGCACCTAGATGGCGAGGCCCAATATTGGTGGTTCCATGGGATGGTTACGCTCGGGCATTCGACAATGACCGCTTATGCCGAGTTCACCCGGAGGTTGATAGAGAGGTTTGACCGGAAGGATCGGGAGGAGCATTTTGTTGAGCTGACGAAGCTCAAGCAGACCGGGAGTCTGGACACATACATCTCAGATTTCTTGAGACTCTCAGTGATGGTGCCAGATTTATCAGCAACACGGATGATATACATGTTTATTGACGGGTTAGCAGAGCCCCTTCGAGGATTGGTCTGGTCCACTAGGCCAACCACACTTAAGGATACAGTTGATAGGACTAGAGATTTACAGGATGCTTTACCCCGAACCAGAGCACCTTACCCTTAGAGGACGACATTCCAGCCCAAGCGGAGGGACGTGAGGGCTCCGCCTCCAAAGGAGAACCAGAGCAGAGGACCGATAGATGATAAGACCAGGAGGGATATGAGGAGGAAGAGACTGTGTTTCACCTGCCAGGAGCCATGGGCACCAGGACACCGTTGTGCCGCAGGTAAGGCACATTATATTGAGGTCTTCTCCGAGAGCAGTGGAGAAGAGGATGAGTACGATGACACAGGTGCAGGGGGGAGCCATGCAGCGCAGAGGAAGGATCATCTGCCTCCCCCACCACCAGGAGCAGGGGGTGCATCTTTCGCACCTACCAGAGGAGCCCTTGCAGCCTTGCGAGGAGTTCCCAAGTATTTGACACTACGTGTCCAAGGTACGGTGCGAGGGCAGCAAGTGTCAGTACTAGTAGACAATGGGGCAACCCACAACTTCATTGATGCACAGATGGTAGAGCGGAGAGGCATTCCGACGGAGAGTTTTGACGGGTTTTCAGTGTTGGTTCCAGAGGACCAAACCACGCAATGTGCCAGGTACGTCCCGGCACTGGCAGTGACGATGGGCACTTACACACTGACCGACCACTTCTTCGTGGTGAACATTCCGGACACCAACGTGATATTGGAAGTGCAGTGGTTGCTCACGTTAGGAAAGGTCACCACGGACTGGGAGGCCTTGGAGATGGAGTGGGATGATAAGAAGACAGGGAAGCACGAGAAGATACGGGGCATCCATACGTATCCACCTTAGACAGTCTCAGCTCACCGGATGGAGGCAGACTTCCAGAAGGGGGATATAGAGTGGGCAGTGGAGCTGCGTGCTTCAAAGGCAGGTTCTACGGGGCAGACTGTACACCCAGAGGTGCAGACCATCCATGACAAGTATGCTACGGTGTTTGGGGAGATACTGCCAGGACAGCCACCAGATAGGGGATTTGAGCTCACTATTGAGTTGGAGCAGGGCATGCAGGCTGTCATCACCACACCCTATAGGCACCCCAAGGCCTATCGGGATGAGATCGAGCGGGCTATCCGCGAGCTGTTAGCTCTTGGACACATTCGGCCTAGCTCCAGTCCTTTCGCTTCTTTGGTAGTTTGGTGAAGAAGAAGGACGACACATTGAGGATGTGCATTGACTACAGGGCCCTAAACAAGAAGACGATGAAGAACAGGTACCCTATCCCACGGATTGACGAGCTGATGAATGAGTTGAGAGGAGCACAGTTCTTCTCGAAGATTGACTTGAGATTCGGGTACCACCAGATTCGCGTGAGGGAGCATGACATTCCCAAGACCGCTTTCAGATGTCACTATGGCCATTTCGAGTTTTTGGTGATGCCCTTCGAGCTAACAAATGCACCGGCCACCTTCTAGTCGTGCATGAACCACATTTTCCGCAGTCATCTGAGGAAGTGTGTGTTGGTGTTCTTTGATGACATATTGATATACAGCAGGACCTGGGAGGAGCATCTCCAGCACATAGAGGCAGTATTGTATATTTTGGAGGAGCAACAGTTCTATGCTAAGCTCTCCAAGTGCGAATTCGGGTTGACTAAGATGCTCTATTTGGGGCACATCATCAGAGTGGATGGAGTGAGGGTCCACGAGGAGAATATCAGGGCCATCAGGGATTGACCAGAGCCGAAGAATGTGACGGAACTCCAAGGGTTTGTGGGTATCTGCACCTACTACAGGAAGTTCGTCAAGGGATTTTCCCAACTTGCTGCACCCCTTACAGATCTGACCAAAAAGGGGGCATTCAGTTGGACAGATACAGCACAGAGGGATTTTGACAGGCTCAAGGAGGTGATGAGCAGTTGTCCGATGTTAGCATTGGCAGACTTCACGCAGCCCTTTGTTTTGGAGTGTGATGCGTCGGGAGAGGGGATAGGCGCGGTTTTGATGCAGGGAGGCCACCCCATAGCTTTTGAGAGCCAGAAGCTCTTACCACATGAGCGGTTGTATGCCATATACGACAAGGAGATGTTGGCCATCATGCATGCCTTGGCAAATTCCGGCAGTACCTAGTGGGCAACAGGTTCATGGTGAGGACAGACCACAACAGCCTCAGATTTTTCTTAGAGCAGAAGCAGTTGCAGGAGAGGTAGCAAAAGTGGGTCAGTAAGATCCAGGCTTACGATTTTGACATCGAGTATGTGAAAGGGAAGAACAGCGTGGTAGTTGATGCACTCTCACGTAGACTAGCCGCGTTGTCCCTGATGAGCATACACACGGATTGGAGGGCTCGATTGTTGGTAGAGTACTCCAAGGACCGTTTTGCCTGTGAGATCTTGGATGGGCAGGTGACAGATGATAGGTACAAGGTGATGGATGAGATTATTTATTACAGGGACAGGATCTTCTTGACTGAGGGCTCTCATCTCAAGAAGAAGATATTGCAGGCTTCTCATGATTCACCACTATCAGGCCATCAGGGGAAATGGGAAAGCATTTCCATGGACTTCATCACAGGGTTGCCCACGGTGCAGGGCAAGGACTGCATATTCGTAGTTGTTGATCGACTGACGAAGTATGCTCACTTATTTGCTATATCCGCACATTACACAACAGCACAGGTGGCGGAGCTATTCTTTCGGGACATTTTCAGGTTGCATGGTCTCCCAAAGACCATCGTCAGTGACAGGGACAGCCGCTTCATGGTTGGATTTTGGCAGGAGCTCTTTCGCTTGGTGGGCACAGAGTTGACACCGAGCACTAGCTACCATCCTCAGACGGACGGACAGACCGAGATAGTGAACAACTGGCTGGAGTGCTACTTGCGCAACTATGTCAGTGGGCAGCAGCGGGCTTGGTTGAAGTGGCTGCACTTAGGGGAGTACTGCTACAACAACACTCATCACATGTCTATCGGTATGTCTCCATTTTATGCATTGTATGGATACCATGCTCTATCTTTTGTTGACATGATGTTTGGTGCCAGCAAGGCTCCTAGAGCCAAGGATTGGATCCAAGAGAGTCAGGACATCCTCTGAGCTCTCAAGGACAACATGGCTACAAAACAGAACCAGCAGAAGCTGTATGCTGACAGGGGCCGGGTAGAGAGGAATTTTGAGGTAGGGGATTTGGTCTACCTTCGCTTGCAGCCATACCGACAGTCCACGCTGAAGTAGAAGGGGGCTAAGAAGCTCAAGCCACGCTTCTATGGTCCATACAGGGTGATACGCAGAGTTGGGAAGGTTGCTTATGAGCTGGAGTTGCCCCAGGGCAGCAAGATTCATAATATTTTTCACGTATCATGCCTGAAGAAGGAATTGGGATAGCAGGTGATAGTGACAGAGGAGCTTCCACCTACAGATGATGAGGGGCACTTGGTGTTGCAGCCGGAGGCCATTATTGACACCAGGGAGAGACAACTGAGGATCAAGACAGTCCCGGAGTTCCTAGTGAGATGGAGGAATTTGCGGGATGAGGATGCCACATGGGAGGGTGAGAAGATCTTATAGCATCCATCATTACAGTTTCTTGAGGACAAGCAACGTTTTGCTGGGGGAGACTGTAATATTCCCAATTAGCTATAGCTAATTAGAAATATTAATTTTGATCAATTTTGCCTTATATAGTTAAAATATAAATAAAGTGGGAGTGTGACTAACTTAGGATAAAGCACACTCCTTAAATTCCCCTAGGAAATACAACGTATGGTCAAGGTGGGCCAAGGGGGGCCAAGAGACAACGTAGGGAGGGGGACACACTTGGACAGCGTGGGCCCAGCCAACGCAGATGAGTTGGCAGCGTGGACCAAAGAGGGACAGCGTTAGCATGGTGGGGCCAAGGAGAGAGGGAGGCTCACCCAAGATAAAGAGAGGAGAGGCTACCTCATTTCTCTAGTTGTTGATTATGCATTTTGGAGATTGTCTCTAGACATTGAGCACGCTTGTTGTTTAGCTAGTCTGCACGTACTATTCAGTACACCGGGTGTCTCCATGCGGAGATCCCAACCTCAGCCCCGGGAGACTTCGAGTGCTTGCTCAGGTGAGGATTCCTACTGTATTTTGCAGGGAGAGATCAGAACTTCAGTCATTGAGGAGCATTCCTTGGAGGGACAGCACAGTCTTGCAGAGGGAGGATGCAGTTCTAGTTGGGGAGAGTTCTGGATTGAGGTGATTTGGGTGGATTTAGACCGGAGGATTAGGGAAGGGATCAGCCCTTACCTATTGGAAACATTTTGCAAAGGGAGAGGCCGTCTTTTGCAGTGTTGCCTTCAGGGTCAATTTTTTCCCTTGAGGGATAGCGTGGTGCCTCAAAGGAGGTATTTTCCGGGGTCAGCCATTCTCGAAAATATCTCTGGGCTTTTCTAGGTATTGGGAGAAGAGGCCATTCCCAGAGTTTCAGCATTTTCCGAGTAGGGGAACAGCCCCAAAGACTCATTTCATTCCAGCAGTTACAGCAGCACGGCAGCATTTTCCAGCAGCTTGGAGATTACGTAGTAGATAGAGGGAGTAGCAATTCCATACATTGTTCTGAGAGTATTTCTACTCTTTCCCTGAGCAAGTCGAGGTGCCATCATTCTGATCACCTTTGTACTTTCCTTATTTCTCAGTATTAATAAAATGGCTCAGCATTCTCCATATTGTGTATTTTGTCTCGTGATTTGTCTTTAGTTGTTGTGTACCTTGTTTGTGTGCTTTATATTACTGTTTATTTCCCTTCGAGATATTACAAAACTTCTTGTTTATATTTCCTGTGGCTCTGCTTAATTACCTAAGATTGTATCATCGATTGGAGAGGCTCGGACTAATGCGGATCAATGAATAAAGAGCTTGGGTCTGTGATAAATTGGGGAAGTCTGTAACCCAACACTCTGGAACATTGGACAGTGACATCGGACAGTGCATGTGGGAGACTTTGCCTTAAGTTTTAACTGTGAAGTATTGCTGGACCTAGAGGAAGGGTTGCTCGTTGAAGGCTGTGTAAAATGACTTGAAGTTAGGCCAAGTGGCAGGGTCTGTGTAGCTCTGATATATTTGTGGAGGAACGATGACAGAGACCTGTCTCAAGCTCAAATTGCATTGCAAATCTGTGCAAAAGGAGCTGTGATCAGTAATACCACAGTAACATGTGAGATTGCAGACTTTGGAGCCTTTAAGGATAGTTTGGGCTATCTATATTGAAGAAAAGCATTATCAAAGAGTTATTGAAGATCCCTTGGAGTTTGGAGGGCAGATCCATTGAGAACAAAGGTTTCCAGATCCTTGAAGCAAACTAGACAACTGGAAATTTGATAAACAATGTGAAACTGTAATGTAAAACTGTCTGGTATAAACCTTGAGCGGCCTATTGAAAACCATGATGTAGTGAAGCCATCATGAGGTGATCATGGAGATTCTGTTTGGGTACCATGAAGAGCTATGATGACATCTTCATGTTAAAAAAAAGGGTTGTCAACGATGAAGTGATTTGGAGATCAAAGACAAAGCTGAAGATTGACGCGGCTCGTTGCAGATGATATTGGGAGCCGTGAAGAATTAGTGAACTTATCTTGACGAATTGAAGCAAAGGGTTGGAGCCTTAGAGGATAGGAGTCCTCAAGAGACCAGGTTGGAGTCTGTACCAGATATAGAGTTGGAGCCCTTGAGGTTGGTGCCTCGGAATTGACAAGGTTGGTGCATTGGAAGATAGGGTTGGAGCCCTAGTGGATAGGAGTCCTCAAGAAACCAGGTTGGAGCCCCTAGAGGTTGGTGCCTCAAGCTGAAAAGGTTAGACCTTGGGAGGTCAAGTCGGTGCTTGACATAATGGAGTTTGGAACTGGAAGGCGAGAAGATTGGTGCAATCATCTAGGGTTGAACCCTATTATATATTATACTTAGTTGTTATGAAGAATTAATAAAAGTATTTATTCTATCATTGTTCATTTTTGTGTTCTAATTATAAAGTGATGTAAGCTGGTAAAAATAACAATTGAAAATAAACAACGATTCACCCCCCCTCCTCGGTGTTTCCAACAACATGTTGGAGGTAAGTTTTAATGAGTTGCTTGTGTGAAATGAATGTTGATTAATCTCATTTAAAAATACATGCAAAATTTCCACAAGAGATGAGATGGTGCTTACTTGCAATAATAGAACAAACTTTGAGAGAAACGAATAAACTTATGTGTTGTAGCATTTTAATGGCAAGTGGAATAAGTATTTATAAAAAATGGGTGCTTCAATGGTTCCTCAACATGCATGAAGCATAAACTTTAAATCAATGGAATTTTGCCAACCATGCGATTTGTTCACACATAAAAAATAGATTTTGCTCAGGTTTATAGCATTAGGGCTCATGCATGTAAGTTTAATTTG